>JAOBYK010401680.1:0-15566 GCA_025434845.1 Phenganax subtilis
GTCCGTAATCTGTAATAAACACTTCGTAGTGGTCTAGTAAGCCGAAGATGAAAATGAACAAAGCTGGTCCTCCCCAAACGACCACTGAAAATATAATGAAGATTTTGTTACTTGTAAATGGACTGCGACGAAATGTGCTCTTGCGTCCAAACACCATACAAGAATGGAAGGCTATCACTGAACTTGCTGTGAAGAAGACGATAAAGAAATAATGATTCGCTATCGCGACAACTGTACATGCTGTGGGATAACTATCCAGTGTAGAACCACATAGCCATAAGATCTCAGCTAAACATAGTGACAGACATAGGTTCATCAAGTTTTTTCCAGGTAAAGTTCTCAGCTCCTTAAATATTGCATAAGTGAAGAACAGAACTAATAGACCAATGACGGACAAGATGAAACCCAACCAAGTTAAAATCACCAATGCCAATTCGTCTTTAGTCGTTCTATTGTGAATCACGTCGGAATATTCTCTTTTAAATTCCACACATATGAACACTTTGTCATTGTCGCAAATATAATCCCCAATACGGTACATCAGTGAATTGTATACCAATGTTAAATTGTTGGTAAAATGAAATTCAGACGAATTAAATTTAATAAATGAACCATTACATCGAGGAGGTAAAATTTTCAAGCAGACTGTCACCGATACGTTTTTCATCGTTGTGTTAATGTAGTATTCATATTGCTGGTAAATGGCTCCACTAGATAAAATACGAATTCTCAAATCATCCAGGAAAACATATTCTCCATGCTGGTAGACATAAGGACGTGTACAAATCAGTTGTCTGATGCTCAAACGATAAATTAGGTATGTTTGTTGGTAAGTCTCGAGTTGAAACGCTTCTTTAAGTTGAAATAGACGACGCAGGGTGGTTGTCTCATTTGAAGTTCCATTTAGTTCCGAATCTGAAGCTAAAATCAGACTTTGTGTCTGTGTTAATTGAATGTTGAATATAATACTTTCCTGCGGATCATTTATAATATTGTCAGTAGTAACTTTAGTATCGCTTATTTGTGATTGGTTCACCTGGAAGTACAGAGAGATGGAATTTTTTAGGCTTCCTTCGTTGAAGAAAAAAGAACTTTCCTTCAATACCAGAGCATGCATAGTTACTTATTCATCCGCGTTGCCAGAGTTCAGTTCATCAGTGGTGTAAATTTGACGGCATCTTTCTAAGAATGTATCATACACTTCATTTTTTGGGCATGATCCCTTTGCTGTGGACACACCATAATCTCGTAAGCTTATAGCACGGCTAATTGCAGAGGACCCTAGGACACCGTCGCCCTTGCTTGCAACCCCACATGCGAAGCGATGTCCATTACACTATGCACAAGCTCTATTTTTGAATATCTGCTCATCTTCTGTTACTAAACCTACAGTTCCTTGGACACAATCTGTCATATCGTGGTCACTTGTTGAATTGGGACAAGTAGCTATGACATTTGGGTAGGTGCACCAACGGATAAGTTGACTTTCTTGTGGTTGAATACCACTTAAATGTTGATAATTCTTCGTAATAAATTGCCAAAAATCATCAGGAGTATAATACGGAGGTAGTACTGCATTTTCGTTGAATATCAAGGTCCAAAATTCATAGATTGTCACATCATTGCAAAGTGCACAGTATTGGTTTCTGTATGTAAGCAAGTCATCGAGACCGACTACGGGTAAAAATGTGAGTAAAGAATCAGCGTCAAGTGCTGAGGTAGGGTTGTGACATTTTTCTTTGATATTATCATCTGGCCATGTGATTGGGCACCGTGCTATCATCCACGTACCTCTTGAAGATGAGGAACCATGTAAATTCAAGTCCATTATCATACACCTCCACTCTGTCCTATGTTTATTGAAAATATCTGTATCTCCAGTTGATTTAGCCGGACATAAATGTTCATAATCGCTACAGCAATCTTGGAAAACATCATTTCAAGCCCTGTCGCAATAGCAATCAGAAATAGAAGGACTACTAAGCGTTGAGAAAATATCACGCGTAGTGCTATTCTTACATTTACTGAAGCAGGAAAATATTTCACCACGACAGACGATTTCTTGTCCTGCTGTTGGTGGACGTGGTGCTGTCATGTCCTCAGGTGGAGGTGGTGCTGTATAATATTTCGGGGTAGGAAGCGATCGTTCTTCAGTTTTGATTTGTTTAACTTCGCTAGTCCCATTATTTGAAGGGCTGGAATTTGTCGCAGATCGTATATCCCGACGTTGCAGGAGGTGCAATTGTATGTCCGTATTTGCCTTTTTACTGTCATGATCTCTTTGTTGCTTTAATTCCAAACGATTATCGAATCGAGAGAGAACATCCTGACTTCGAGAGGTCTGGCCAAATGAACAACACGCTAACAGCAAAAGTACACGAGTCCAACTGAGCGCCCAATCACCATGATATCTTGACATATTTTGATATTGAAACGGTCACCGCAATGTCAAAACCGATAACGTTGTTTTCTTTGCTGCTTTTCGTATTGCCTACAAACGCTGGATAAGTGTGTGGTGCTGTGAAAATAGAGCTTTTTGTTTTACGTATGTGTAATGTGGTTTGCCGTCATAAGGCCAATAATTATCGTTTCGATCTGTTATCATGCGTAACTAGAATATTAATGTTCATCATTTGGATAACAGTCATTATCGCATGACACTCCCCCATTTCATTGTTGCAAGAGACGTGTTAAATCTCATATTCAACTCATTCTCATTAGCGTGATAACTAGTCATCGCCACTAGTTATCACTAGTTATCATACTATTGAGTAGAATATGAGATTTAGCTAACATGTCTCTTGGAGCAATGAAATGTGGTTGTTTCATGCGATAAAATGGTTAAATCATGGTAACTCGTGTGATATGGGATTTATCATCGCTCGTGACCATGATTTAACCCATACTTGCTGTTGCCAGTGGGGGACCGGTTGGGAACCTAATGAGTCTATAACTGTTCTGTAAACTTCACAAAAAATGCAACATATTTTCTATTTTGTGTTGCTTTTTCCATGTGTTTCTTTGTTTTGATTGCTGTCTCAGTGTTTGTGTCAAAAGAACCATCGGGGTATACCTACTTCCCCAGTCTTCCTGGACGAGTTCTTACGTGGGTAAATGGTAAATTGCTGTGTGATTGCGCACGAACACTAAAAACAATAGCGAAAGATAAGCATTACCATACAAAAAAATTTGCATAATTTGAAGTTAATCTTTGTGAAAATCGATGCATCAACTTATTCTGAGCATTTCATCCCAACGTGAATGACACGTACCGTCCCATAGCATGACTACGCAGCATGCAGCTTTGGACCCTTGTTCTTATACTTTATACAACTTTATATAGGGTGTCTCAAAAAAAACGTAATCCAAATTTAGCACGCTATTGTGCAGAAACTACTGGGTAAAGGGATGCAATTTTTGATATTTAGAAAGATCAGGCTTTTAGTTTGAATGATGCGTTTTTCATAACACATCAAACAAAAAAGAGCAAATACGAGCGCGATGAAAAAGCTTGGGCAAACTTGCATTCTTTCACCTCTGCGCCTAATTTTTGAGCTACTAAACAAAAGAAAACGCAATTAATCAACGACATGTTAAAAATTGGCTTTGTTTCTTTTGCAACACGTGCGGGAAAACTGCTTATGCATAGTTAATTAAACACTACCTAAGAGAGCTGATTTTCAATAGTTGAAAGAATGCGATTTTGACCAAGCTTTTTCATCGCGCTCGTAGTTGCTCATATTTGCTCCATATGTTATGAAAAACACATCATTCAACAGCTAAAAGCCTGATCTGTCTAAATATTAAAAAATTACACTTGTTTACCAAGTGATTTTTCCACAATAGCGTGCCAAAGTTGGATTACGTTTTTTTTGAGACACCCTGCATGTATAACAATGCACTGCGAGCTTATAATTGTTTATCAGTAATCGTTTGAGGTATACACCATGTATATATACATGGTGTATACCTCAAACGATTACTGATATCGTTGTTTCGCCATGCAAAACTACAAAAATCTTATTATAATTGTTTACTGAATAAAATAACAAATGTAAAGAACTTAGCGGTAAAAAGTAAAAACTTGCCTACAGCTTTTCTCTTCAATAGTGAGACCAATAGTATTATACTCAATATGAATTTTAAAACCAATAATATTATTTTTCCATGAGTCAAGATTCAAAGATTATTTCAGATTTTTCTTTAACTAGTTTTCTGCAGGCGAACGTTCACTTGTTAAATCGTGCATATAAACATAGTCAATGAAAGGAGATGGTCTGAAAGCTTGAATATATTATGGTTCAATGTTTTTGTTCACGCACTTTTACAGTCACAGAACACATTGTGTTGTCCGCGTAGTGAAGTGCCGTCCAAACAAGCTCTTGAATTTAGTGGCATGCAGAAATTCATGATCATGAGGCCAAACAACGAATCTGTTCACTTCGTCTACTCTTCAAGACATTCCTGTTGATTAAAGTTTTTCCTGGTTTTCAGATCATCACCTTTCATTGACTATGAAACAACTAGGCTGTAACAAGTCAAGTTTAAATTTTGTTCGCTCCTTTTACACTCATTTTAAAGTTATCAGTCTGTTGCAAGTTGCATTTCACTTTTATCCCGATTAGTGAGTGAAGTGATGAAATGTCATTAAATGCCATTAAATGTTAACTCCTGACGAGAGGACATGACGAAAATTAGTTAGACAAATGACAAGCTTGTAACGGCCTTTTGTATTAAAAGTAAATGACGAAAAAGCAATTTTGAACAGCTGGTTTCCAGAAATTTCGCCAGTGGAACCGTGCAGCTGTGGATAAATTGGGAGCAAAATATGTTTAATTCAAACGAGGTAAGCAATGGAAGACGAAACGAATGTGAGATCTTTTAGTCTCATCTCATATTTGCCAAGTTGTTTCACTTTTTTCTATCAAGCGGGAAATACTATTGTCGAATGCTTTGCCAAAGAATCGAATGCAACCTCCAAAAGCCTGGCGCTGGTTAATGCTTAGCAGATACACAGCTTAGTCATGTTCAAAACTCTCTTATTGAGTAGCAAGAAGACTCTACTGCATGTTTCAAATTCAGGAATTCTTATTGTGTTCCTTATTTCTCGCAGCAATTGAGTTCATTTTATAGTCTAGAGGGAAAGTTATTCCCTAGAATCTAAATAAATTCAAACTAAATACCTTTTCTCTGTGCTCTGTCCTTACTCCTTAGCTGGATGAAAACTGCAGCGTAGGTTGATGTATGCACATATCCGTAGTGGAATAATCGTGGCGCTATCGCATCATTTGTTATTATAGGCCCGTTTACACTAGAAATTTTCGCTGCAATTTTAGAAGCGAACTTCTGGTGCATCTACATCGTCTTCAAAAAACAATATAATTGTTCTGGTCAGGCGCACTTGTACATAGATAGTGTTATATAATACCTCTGGAGGTGGGGTGTGCATGTATATTCATAACAGTATTCCTTGTAAATAACTTGAAGAGTGCTCTGAAGACCACCAAGTTGAAGCAAGCGCTTTGGATGTTGCTCAGAGCACATAAACTGCCTAGAAATATTACAGGTGTTATCGCCGTTGAGATTTAGTACACAACATCCAGTCATGAACCTGAAAATATTATACTGTAGAACCATATTCAACGCAACGTGGATATAACTTACTAAGAAAATATCCAAACGCCCTAGTTATAATAATTGGAGATTTTAATCCCAATTCAACGTTAAAACAAAAACATTTAACTGCACCTAATCATCTTAAACAAAATAATAAAAGTTTCAGAGAAACGACCCGCTCCTTTTACCCGCTCCCCGCTCCAAATAGATACTCCCATCGCAAGGCAATCATAATATATTCGGTTTTTACAATGTTCAAGCTGAGGCTTAGCGACCACGCATAGTTAGGGTAAGCATGACGAACTTATCGCACTATAGCGGTAGGGTTACCCTATCTCACGCAAACGATCAACCGTTGTTTGACCCACTTGCTGGGGTAACCCTTCTGCTAGGGTCACCCTACCTCCATGTGAACAGGCCCTTAGGTGCGATATATTCCTGATAGCGTGATTGGTACACTAAAAAATAGACACAAAACAGAAGCGTGTCTCCTGGAGATTTATTTCACTTTGTGGGATTAAAAAATTCTTACACTACAAAATCATTACAAAAGCCATTAAAAACCACAACGGAGCAAGGATGAAATGAGTGCAACTCCTAAATAAGTCAGTGCCACAATTAGGCAAGATATTAGTTGTTACTAATATGTATAAATAACTATTCATAAATAAAATTATAACTCTGTTCGCTGAATTATTTCTAAATTGCGAAAATCTGCTTGAAGAAGTTTTACATCGGAAATCTCTACACAGAGCACTTATAAACCTGAGAGTACAAAGACCAACACTTGCTGTCAAATAACCACCTATTCGAGAATTTCATTTTTAAAAGACGAGATCACATTTAAACAGTATTACTACAGTCATCTAAAAGAAATAGCACAAAACAGACAAAAGAAAAATGTTAGTAAGTGGAAGATGTCCATACGTTTTGTTTCGCACTCCCATCCCATGGTTCACTATACGGATTGAGTTGTGTTCCGCTGGTGTAAACTGGCTTGTCCCGACTGGCATAAGAAGCTTTTGTATAGGATAGCTCAGCTTCACTCCAAGCATCTTCATTGGAAATGTGGTAGTAATCATGTTGGTAGTAAGCTCCAGTCGACCATGTCGAATCGTAAGTACCAGAGAAAGACGGAAATGCTTGATCAGATTCCAAAGTCGGTGAGAAGGCAGTTGACCAGCCATCATTTTCATCAGCCGAATGACCAGCGTCCCAAATCTCTGCAACAGTCTTGGTACTCTGAGGCATGCCAGGAGATGGCAGCTTGGATGTGGTATTCGCGGAACTCTCGTCTAGAAAATTTACCCAGTTTGTGTTGCGATTTGGTTTAAGTGGAATCAGATCCTCGAGTGACGGGATTGGTTCGTCTGGCCAGAATTTCGGTACAGAAGTATCAGCTTCAACAAACGGGGTGGACAATCCTGGGGCTTTCACGTCATGGAAGGTATACACTGGAAACGCATCTCTGACCGGGTTTTGATCCTCATCATCAACGGAATCTTTGGAAGACTTGTGTCTCTCCAACTTTCCATCTTTATCAAATGGAGTACTGGAGAACAAAGAACTCGAAGAGGCTGGAAATGGCTTCAACGATGGCGAACTTCGGGAATCACAAGAGCTGGAGTCCCACAATCCTTGCCAAGCAGAGGCAGAAAGACCATGGTAAATGCTTCTATTTGGTAGACGTTTCACACTGAACGGATCTGTAAGACAGATATGCAAATATGAAGTCATACCCTTGGTACAAGACAACATCTGGGGCCGGTTGTTCGAAGCGCGTTTAGCTTAAACGGTGGATAAGTTCAAAATAGAAATCTTATTTATGTATTCCTTGAACAACGAAATTGAAAATTTTTTAACTGAATACTATTATTATGTATTTACCTACAGTTTCATTACATAAGATTTGATTTGAGAGTTCTGGAAAATGAGTGGGAATGCTTTTTAATTCTGACTTATCCACCGTTTAAGCTAAACGGCGTACGAACAACTGGCCCCTGACTTATTAAAGCCCGTTCTCCACTACGCGAACTTTTTCGAGCGAAAAATAAATGCAGCAACGTGATTCGCTAGCAAAATAATTTGCCGCGAAAAAGTCGAAAACGAGCCAATCACGTTGCCAGATTTCTAATTCGCGCGAACAAATTCGCATAGCGGAGAACAGGCTTAAGTCGAAGAAAGTTATTATTTTTTTAAGAAAAATTTTGAGCCAGGAAAGTTTGACTTTGGCCCTAAGTTTTTCGGCAAGAAATGAACGTACAATAATGACCATAAAATTAGAATTGCAAAACTTAAAGCTGAGAAAAACTAAGAAAAGGCTGCATACTTCCGTCAGTGTGGTTTACTACGTTGCAGACCCTCGCTCTTTAGCGTGCATGTCTAACTTCTCTTTTATTAATTCTCGTGAATAAACAGATCTGCGCAAACATGATATTCAACAAAGTTTTTTCGAGTTCCTAATGGTCATTGTACAAATACGGCGATACTACTGATATGGCGGCACGTCTTCCACATTCGATAACCACCAGCTATATACACTTCAAATCCTGTACGTGCATGAGTTGATCACGTGTTAACATGCGATCACTGCAGTGCGGTCGCAAAAAGCTTGTACTTACTGGTGTGTTCAGTAGGTTTCTGTACGACCAATGGACTTGGCTTCTGATTCTTTGAGTGATGTTTCTTTCGTCTACTAGAAGGTTCGCTACCGCCTGACTCCTCACTACCAACGACGCTACTGTAGCTGCTGCTACGACTGCTTTGACTCAAGTTATGCGATGAATCTGACAGAGTTGGTGACGGTGACAACGAGGAGCATCGAGAGTGACTTCTTGAAAATCCAGCTTCACTTGTAGGAGAATGCTTTAGTGTAATCTCTAACGCTGAGTTAATCGCTTCTGTTATTGTGTGTGGAGTGTCTTCATATTGTTGCTTGCTGGGATTGGAGGAGCTCTTTTTGTTTGCAATACCAGATTTACTGGACTGTGGTTTACCTGCAGCACCCATCGGTAAAGACTTGGACTTATCAAGCTTTGTCTTGGAGTGCGTTAGTTCTAAATCATTTGGCAAGCTAATTCTTCTCGTCATCTTGTTAGTTTTGTTGTTTTGAAGTTTCACCGTTTTTTCGTTGTCTTTCTTCAGTTCTTTACAGTCTTCCTTTACTTCACAGGTTTGCTTCATCTTTTTGTCTTTTCCTCTTTCTAAGGTCTCCGCTTTTTCTTTCTCCTTTGTGTTTTCATTTTGCTTTACTTTCACTTTCTCCACAACTTTTGTTTTCTTTTCTTCCACTGGAACGAATGTTGAGGAAACTTTGGCAGTTTTCTTTCGTAATTTTGGCCTATCTTTTCTGCCTGGTAACGTGGTCAGATCATTGCACACACTATTCACATCGCTCAATGAACTATCACGTTGTGGCTTCATGACTTCGTTAACAGGACAGTCGGTAACAAGTAGCTCGACTGCCGTATTTTCTACAGTACTCACAGTGGGGAAAGCTGGCGCAAAAGAATTAGGATTTTCTGCACTTGAATCCGTTTTTCTTGACTGATGATTTGCACTTGTGATTTTCTTTTGTTTTTTTGCAAGATCTCTGTCGGGAGCTTTTACTTTGGGTCTTTCATATTCCGAATTTTCACTGCCTATAGAGTTGTTGTTCGATGTAAGTCTCTCACAGTTATTACTTGAGCTTCTCGTAAAAGGTTGAGAATACGTATCCACATTGGTCTGTACAGCAGTGCTTACTTCTTTCCTCGCTGGTCGAAAACTGGCTGGTTCATTACGATCTTCGCATGGAAGAAACAAATCGTCTGATATATGAGAAGCTTGGGCGGATATTTTTCGTAGGTCGAAAAGTTCACCATTCATGTGCGTTCCATTGACATAGATTTGATTTGAAGGCAGTGAGGCGAAATTGGCAGTGATAAGTTTGCTTGCCTCGCAATGAGCGACAACCAAGACAACGACAAGCAAACAAATCATGATAGTGACAGTTGAGACGTATGCATGAAACTCCCAGCGCGGTCTTCCTGCAGCAGCGGCACAAAGTGGAATGAGCTCAGGGGGAATGGTGGCAATCAAACTAAACTCAAACACGTTGCCAAGTGAATTTTTGATTTGAAGACGTCGAGACACACGAGAAACAGAAAAATCTGGAGTGAATCTAAAGAAAAAGGTTTATCAATTTTAATCAACTTCAAATAAGTCGATCAAGCATCTTATTTTGTAGAACAGTGATAAGTGGATAATTGTGTGCAAAAAACCTAAATCGAAAAAAAAACAACTTTGAAGTAAAGCGTAGTTTTGATTTATCGTAATTCATCAATAATTCGTAATTCGGCAATACTGATAGTCCGCGGTGATCATGCGTAAATGGCTTAGCCTAATAGAAAAATTCTCTGCTTCATCGGTCCCAGACAATCGATCGGGGAATATCTTCGATGATCTGCGATGCATTAAGATAGATAAAAACCAGGCTTAAAGGTGAAATAATGTTTGCCAGAACAGCATCAAAGCAGCAATGATACGCTTTTTGCTTGCCAATGTTTGCACAAAGGTTAAGTTCAGTCTTAGTGGTTCTTGTAGAAAAGCTCTTATTCAGCAAGCAGAAGGACGGTGCGCACCCAACGCTTCTCTAAGAATGATTTCTGCGTTTGCAAAGCCCATGAATAGAACTTGTACGATTTGATGCACTTACGTAATGTTAATTTTGATAGAAGCAGATGGTTTCAGATTAATGGCGTCGCAATTAAGAACTTTAAAACCAAATCCCTCACACTCGTAGCCATCAATACTAAACGATGTCACATGCGAAGCTAGTTGACCAGGGTTTGTCGCTACTACAGTCCTTTGCACAGTTGGTGAACGATAGGACTTGACTCCGGAACTTGGATTCAACTCTAAAAATGATTAAACAGAGCAGCGTTACCCTGCAGTGCAACCATTCTATTTCATCACATAACTCAAGAAAAATATGGACTTAGCTTCTCGTAATACGCTGAGAAACCAACTAATAAAGTTTGGTATAGTATATACTTCGACTGGAAATACAAACCAAATGAATATTGAATGAATTAAAATAAAATTAAAATTATTTAATTTGAATCAAAAACTCTACATTCTGCTACTAAAGTCTTTAATACACGACCTTTCGCTCCAAACGTTCAAAGTTAATTGAACTTTTCTGGTAAACGTTTTCACTAACATTACATCTACTAAACATTCTGCTCCTTGCCCGCATTCGCGCATGGTGGACACTGAAACTAAAGAATATTTAGAATGCACACTGCAATGCAAGAACCGATTATGCAGTACATACTTGTACAATCTTCGAGATGTCTTTGTTTTAAATCGAATAAAACCACGCTATCGTGACTTGGTCTCATTCCGTTGATCATTAATTCTCCCCTCGCTCCCTGACCTTGCACTGTAACTACGTCTAGCACCGTCAAGTTATTTCTAAGAAACAACAAATGTCGTTTTAGTAATCCACTTTTTCAAACTCATCAACATACGAAAACAGACCCTATATAGCTGGCATAAAGGCATGGTTCTGCAATGGCGAAATTCCTCGGTTTATCGCTTTTTTCACGTTTTCATTTTCAAAAATTGTAAATTGTGGTGAAGTCTGAAACATGCTTCTGAGAATGAAGCATGCAGCTACCGTGCAATGGTACTGTAACTTAAGTTTAAAACATTAACGAGTAAATATTCAAAACATTTTTCAGGCCTTAAAATATCGGTCGGTCACGGACATGAATGGGTGGGACACCCACCCATTCGTTAAATTGTCTGACGTAAAGAGGAAAGCATCGGGCATTCTGTCCGACCGAAGCAAGATTGAGAATTTCTGTTTGTCCGACCCAAATGAATTGATGTCCGACGAATTTTTAACTCTGTCTGACGTACATTTCCCGTTTACAGTAATTAATTTGAGTCGTCAGTCGTGCTCGTGCCATACTAGCCATGTCATATAGTTTCCGATTTTCGATCAAAAACTAATGTATCAAGTGCATAACTGCCCAACAGTTACCGTGAGTACAAGTTTAAAGTAATTGATTTTCGCAGCAAAGTAAGCATGGCCATCGGACATAATATTTAAAACGTCCGACACACGGGACATTTTGACAGACGGACTGCGGGCTGATATTTTAAGGCCTATATTTGTACATGGCGCAGACGTCTCATCATAAAATCGCAACTCATTAAAGAGAGACCGTACCTACATTTTCCGAGTTTGCAAAAATCAGGTATATGGCTTCAGACACAAGTCTGCTGTTGTTAAGCGGAAGATTTTGACTGGCAACATGTCTCGAAAATCCACCCTACCTGATGAAAATGATAGAGGTCCTCTGGTCTTCGTTTTCAGGTTGAAATTGCACAGGAACGCTTACTTTGGAGCGAGGAGCAATGATCATAGAGATAGCATCAGGTGACGCACGCACACCAAGCATTGTCTCCAATGTTGACGTCACATCAGAATCTGGCTTGTCTACTAAATGCTACAAAAGACATTAAGTAAGATATCTATGCCTGTAGTGTACGCTAAACAGTTAAAACGTACCCTGTTTACTTTAGCTGTTGGCAACGAAAAGCACGAGTGATACGAGGGCTTCAGAGTCAATAAATCCACATCAAATCTTAAAATAAAACACATCTAACAATGAAGAAAAAATACACGAAAGGAAAGGTGTAAAATTTTTAAGCAAGATAGAATCATGTGAACGCAAAAAAGTATCAACACTGACGATTACTTTTACTTATCGAAAATGAATGCAGTAACCTTCTGTAATGCTAGCTCAAATCTATACATGCTTTTCCTTCAAGTATATCTGCATAGCGAAGCCAGTTGATATCGTTAGCTAGCATCGCCGTTGTAATATCATATGTCATTTTGAAAAACTACCTGTCAGATAAAACATCAATGGCTGTCTGTGCATCGGGATATACAGACAATGGCACAACTTGTACAAGCACTGGAACATCAGCAGGATTTTCCAACTTTAAGGTCTTGTGAGATACATTGCCAACATGAGTGAGAGGAAATCTAATTGGTCGATCTGGTGTCAATGATGGCCATGTTAATGCACCTTGAAGCTTCACTTCAATGCCTTTCACAGTTTCAGTATGAATGAGTATATTTCGATTAAAACTATTAAGAATAATAGAAAATAAAAGGAAAGTTATAACCAGATTGCAGGCAGTATAATATTCCAGAGTTTTGTCTAAAGCCTGGTTTAGACATCGCATTCAACGCCTTCTTAGCCGCAATTTGACGTTTAAACAACGTTTATCTAAGTTTACGTAACATTTTTGAGCTGTATTATTTGCTTTAGGTACGGTTGGACGTTGAATTATCAATAAAAACTTTTTAATAGTAAATTCGACGAACTGAACGCGACGTCTAAATCAGACCGAAGTGCATATTCTCGCTCAGGCATGTAACTCTATAAGAACAAAACTATGCTGACTAAAATGCCATGCACAAATGAGCTAGGTTTTCTTGCTTTCATCAATACTTATATTTACTTGTGTCCCCGCTAGTAACTGGCGTATGAACCAATAAATAAATGACCTATTATTACAAATACATTTATTCAGGATATTTAAGTCACTAAAGTAGTTTCATTGTAGGTGCGGTCCTGTTTTTGGTTTATTGATGTGTTACAGTCACTAATTGTGATTGGTTAGTTGGTTAAAAATAATGACGATAGGGTTTGGATCAAGCTTAAAATATCTTAGTATATTCATGCGCGTAACACGACAATGTTATCTAACAGTATTTACAGCTGGTCTGAAATTTTGTCGAGAAAACCGTGCAGCTCGTGTGTTCTAGGCTTCAACTGAAATTAAACAAACTGATCAGTTACATCACCTGTAAGTATTTGAAGTTAACAAAGAATTCCATTTCGCTTGAAAGCCTTCAAGAACTAATGTGTCAATATTTGCCGTGTCAGCTGGTAAAGACAGGCTAGAGAACCACGCTTTGTCTGTATATAGAACAAGTGATAATTGTGGAGAATTATATTAATATGAATGTAATACAAAATAACTTATCAATTGAGGGTACTAATAAATCGATGCATATTCTACCAACAGTTGGGTTATCAGCATTGAAGTAGTTTGTCTAACCTTTATTTTTCTTGTCACCAATGCCCAGGTAACAGTCCGGAGAACAAGTCATTTGAGGGTTGAATACAACATCTCCAACCTGTCCAATGACCGAAAAACGAAAAAAATGTAATACGTGTACATCCTTATAACAAACAACTGAATATTGTATTACGAAATTATCTCATTTGTACATGTTTACTTCGTTTTATTTAGATAATATATATTATAATATAACTTAGAAGAAGAAACAAGGCATGAAAGATTTAAAATACTGTGGTATCAAATATATACAATCGCGACTACGGCTGTAGTTTATTTCACAGAGTTAAACGTTACCTTTTGCCGCTTACTAGGGATAAGTTGTGAATGCGACTTCGTGACAGGTGCAAATGTAAACAAACCATCAGGGAACACGCTGGTAGATAAAACATCAACAGGATTGAGAAACGTGCTCGTCAGATACACAGGAGCCTTTTGAGTTTGACCCTGAAAGTGAAAACATATCGGGTCGTAATATAAAATAATGGTGATATGTTGGCACAGTAGAGAAGCCAACCAAAAATATTGCAGAATCAGTGAATAAACAGAGAATACAAAACAAACGGTTGCGTACTGGAAATGACTTTTTAAATACAATATTAAGAGGATCTGCCTTAATATGTCCACTAGCTGCTTTGAAAGAAAACATCATAACCTTGTTCTGAAATATAAACAAAAAAAAATAGTAGCGTATACCTCGTCAAAACTCATTATAGGCATTAATTATTAGACAGGATTACGCATTACACATTAATTATTTGTGCTATTATTAATATCATCTACTTGAGCAGTGATACAGTACTACAGAAATGAGATCGTGACAACAAGATAAGCTGAATAGAGATGGCGAGACGAAACAAAACTTAAATTACTTGTTAACGTATCTTAGTTACCTCGTTCGAAGAATGAAAACTAAGTTTCCCTGAGAAATCCCCATCTACTTTTGGTACTGTAATTTCTAAGCGTAGGTTTATTGCACGACCAGGCTTTATTGTGATCTAGAAATGTACAAAATATTCATTAGTTTCCAAGTCAATAATTGAGATCAATTTATTGTAATATACAGCGGTTACAATCATATGAAAAGCAAACTTTAGCATCCAGGTAAGCAAATTACAATAGGCTGTAGACATGTTTCTCTTAAAGCTCTGCTGCTCTGTAATATATTTCTTACCCCTTCAGGCGGAATATCGACGAACCGTCCTTGCCTAGTTATAGTGTTCAATTCCAAGTAATTAAGTTTCGCTAAACTGCTATTGGACGAGTGTGCTTTCACTGTAACCTAGAAACAGACAACATAATAACAGACGCTCATGCAACGCCAGCCATTACAGGACCTCTTGAAACTACGTTTCTTCAGAACAACTTTTCTTGGTGATTTAGCTTATAAGGGGGAATATGTTTAAAAGAGAAAACATATTTATGTATTCCTTGATCAACGAAACTGAAAGGTCCTTAAGTGAATACAGTAATTCTGTACCTACTCATAAATTCACTACATACGATTTCATTTAAAAGGTTTGGAAGATGCGTGGGAGTGCTTTTGAATTCTGTCTTAAAACTGGTTTTCAGTAGTCGTAATTGCCGTATGTGAACAGCCACGATATCTCTTAACGACCAAAATATTATGCCCTCTGAGCAATAAATCTCATAAAAAACATATGTATTGTCTACCAATAATTGCATTATTAATAGTCAGTTGGAAACTGTTGTAATTCGGCTATTTAGGGCTGGTTTTCATATCGTCGTAATTGTCGTAAATGAAAAGTCAAGATCCCTCTTAAATGTCAAAATATTCT
>JAOBYK010401902.1:0-15562 GCA_025434845.1 Phenganax subtilis
AGCAAACGATGGTTGTGAGCTGATATTGCGTTCTTAACATTGCCCATGCACGAGTAGCTCACTTTGACCGAGTTTCTGTTGAAGATTTTGTTTAACGGGTTTGTGCCAGGGAAATGTTTGTCAAGTAATTGCAGGAATGTCCGACCGACATTTGTTTTTACATTCTTGCTGTATGGAGGGTTGAACCATAGGATGTTTCTATTTCGTCGTCGCTTACGGGAGGGGGTGGTGGTGTTGTTGGTCACGTATTTCATTTTGGTGTAGTATTTGCTGCTGCTGAGGGCATTTTCATAAAACGGTGCCAACGATTCGAAAGAGGACTTGTCTGACGAGAGCGTGGATATTCGATATTCGCTTTGAACAAACGTAGCGAACTATTTTCAAAATGCTGCCATAGAAACCAGTTTAACGCTGGAAACTCTAAGCGCGCACGGCAAATTAATTGCTCTCGCAAGCGCAAACCGTCATAGATATGTCGCATGCAAACAATGAATTAGTTAGAACTGCTCAGTCGCCTGATGATCGCTTCGGCGTGAAACACCGTGTAGCGACAAATAAATTAAAATCAAAAATCACACTGTGTAGTGGACTAATTGAGGTAAACTTAAACCATTGTATTGTATACTTGCTCTGTCTACACAATATTGAGCACTCTTTAGTATTTCGTGAACTAAGTAGTAATATGTGATAGCGATAACTTTTTTTTGAAGACGCAGTCGCTGAGCTTGGATTTAGTATAAACTACTAGTACAGATTTTTGCTGACTCAGCCAAAAAGAGTAAAAATCGCGTGATTTTCCAGGGGGCGTAGTTTTGCATAATGAATTGGGGTCACGTGATAGCGAATGGACCAATGAGGAGTTAGAATTTGATAGTGTTCAAGTCGTTTTTCCAACGGGGGCTGAAAATTTTGTTGAGTCAGCAAAAACTGGAGGGTAGAATGCGGTGGGTGCGTTATGCATAATGAGTTGTAGTAACATGTTTTGAAGATGCGGTCGCTAAGCTTGGGGGCTGTTGAGAGGTCGGGGGGTTGGGTTCTGGTTGTTGGATTGGACTGGGGGGGTTGGGTGAGGTGGAAAATATTGAGGGAGGATGGAAGGATTGACAGATGGGTTGATTGATTGATTGATTGATTGATCGCACATAGCATAAAGGTCCTTATGCTGATATTTATTGGCCACCTTTACACATGGACGACATTTGAAAAAAAAAGTTGCCTCGATGTTTATCGTGGCTTTGTATATATATCTATCTATATTGTCTATTTCAATGCAAGACAAGAGTGGTCGTGCATAGGTTTGGTCGAGCTCCGACTCCAAAGCCTTGGGTTGTGCTGAGTGACTCGATTTGGCTCGTGCCGGTGCTTATGTAGTGGCGGAAGGTGAAGCGATCGATGGTGCGTTGATGGTTGATGTTGATTGACGGGTTTGCATAATGAGCGAATTTTTAATTTTTTGTCGAAAATTTTCAAATTGGGTCGTTTCGTTCGGTTTTTGCATTTTGCTAAAATTTTTTTGTGCTTTTCGCTGTTGGTACGTGGCTGTGGGTCGTAAAATGGCTTTGGGGTTGCAAACTGTGCCTTCGAGGCTTCGTTTCGAAGCTTTTGGCGAGCGAGTTTGACGAAGCGATCGACCGTTAAATGACGTTTATCCGTGATTTTTGAATTGATAATTGGTTGTAATAATTGGCAAACGGGACGGTTCGCTTGGTTTTTACGGTTTTCTTGGAGTTCTTTGCATTTTTCCTTGTACATACATGCGAATGTTCTGTAAAACTCGCCGATAGCTCATAGGTATCCTTTTGAATCGTTTCCTTTTAGTTTTGAATGCTATCTGTGAGTTCATTACCGTGAATCGTGTTGTTGACATAAGCTACATGCAATTTATTCCCATTTTCGTTGGTTTTTACGGTTTTCTAAAGGTTTTTTCTTTCTTAGTTGCGCTCGGGTACGAATGTCTGGTAAAACTTGCAGATAGTTGGTGAGTATTCTTTTAAACTTACGCTTTTTAGTTTTTGAATGTTACCCATGATTTTATTGCCGTAAAGCGCATTGTTGACATAGACTGGTTTGTGTTGTCATTTGATTGACTGATTGAGACTATAGAAGAGCCTACTCGCTGTGAATATGAGTCATTCTGCTCAACCAAGGCTTTGGGTTTGCATGCATTCAATTATTATTATTTTAGTGGTTGACCATGTGTTACTCATTAAAACTTCTCAATTTTTTAATTGCATTTTTTCTATTCCTACATGAAGTAGTGCAATACAAGCAATGAAATATCCAATGACATAAGCATAAAATAATGAAAATGAAATATTTTAACTAACTTTTGCCGGTAAATACAAGTCTTGAAATAGCATAGGAATAATTTTGTCTTGGAAAATGTTGAAATTTTTAACGTCTAAGTGCAATGCAGGAGAAAGTTAATTTGTCCCACTCGCTTCTGCCTTAACTTTATCGTTGTTTCCCGATTTTTGTAGGAAATTAAAGGGGCGCACATGGAGAATCTAAACCCGCATACACTCATATCATTGACAGTTATTTGTGGTTTTGAAATGGAATTCACGATTCATTATATATAGTTGGAATAATTCGCAAACTGGGTTGTCTAATTGGTATTTACACTCTTCCAAAAGTTTTTCGTCTATTTCTTTGCATGTATGTACGAATGTTTTGTAAAATTGGTGGATGGCTGTTAAGTATTCTTGCAAACTTTGTTTCTTCATTCTGAATTTGGCTATGAGTCCCTCCTCTTCTATGAAGTTGTTCAAATAAGCTTTTTCTGTTTCGAGGCCATGTTGAACGTCATGCCCGTAAATGCTTGCTTTCACTTGCGCATCGAGGATTGCTAATCTTAGATTTTCTTGACGAATTATATGTTTTAATGCGATTCTGTGTTGAGCTTTTTGTTTGCACCAGTTGAGGAGATCGTTTTCTGTTGTGAAAAATGCAATTGCGATTGTGTTTTGCGTGTTATGGTGTGAATGTGTCTTAGAGTATTTATGCTCTTGAAGTTCAAAAAGGTGTGCATGAATTTAGCTTTTTAAATTCAAAATGTTACGATTAACGCAAATTTCCCGTCTTAAAATTGTTTTGAAAATCAAAATGGCACGAAATTACCATTTTTAAATTCAAAATGCCATGACTGACGCGAATTTCCCGTTTTAAAATTGTTTTGAAAATCAAAATGCCATGAAATACGAATTTCCCGTGGGAAATTGTAAAAAATCGTTGATTGGTTGACGGGTGTTGATTTAAGCGAATTTTTTTTTGTTTGAAAATAAAATAAAAAATCCCTGATTGGTTGACGCGTGTTGATTTAAGCGAATTTTTTTGGCGAAAATAAAATAAAATCCCTGATTGGTTGACGCGTGTTGATTTAAGCAAATTTTTTGGGGGAAAATAAAATAAAATCCCTGATTGGTTGACGCAAGTTGATTTAAGCAAATTGTCTTTTTGGAAAATAAAATAAAATAAAAATCCCTGATTGGTTGGCGCGTGTTGATTTAAGCGAATATTCTTTTTGGAAAATAAAATGAAGTAAAGCGAATTTTCTTTTTGGAAAATAAAATGAAGTAAAAATCCTACTTGATTGACATGTTTCGATGGCGATGTATTTGTATTTTGAAAATATAAATTCCGCTTCGTGTGCAGTTAATTGTTAGTTGCATTTGATTTTCCGAGGTGAAAAGTTTTCTTGCAAAACCAAAATGAATTCGTTTACAAGACGCGGGCAAAAAGATATACTGAATTTGCTTTGGGCTAAATTCTCGTTGGCGATTAGTAAAGGCAATGATACGGTGACCATTAATTGGGTTCTTACTGAATTCACTGGATTTTATGATTTGTATTGGAATGCAATTTTTTATCAGAATGTGGCTGATTTGAAGCCAGGCTTAACAGCTGTTTGTCCTATACACCGTAAATCGTGGATGGGATTTTGTTGCCATGTTACTGATGTGATTCGGGGCAGTCATATCGAACACAAGGGAAGTCCATCCTACTGGATGTTGTTTCTCGATTTGAAAATACTGGATCTGATGTTGGACTGCATTTTCAACAAAGTACAAGAAAAAGTGGGTTATTATTGAAAGAAAGAAGAAATGGAATCGAAATGTTTCCCGATCGTTTTGCCTTTTGTACACGATTCAGAGAGACTTGTAGTGCGTGCATTTGATAATCAAGACAGTAAGATTTATAAACATTTTATGAATAAAAACGGTTTTATTAGACCAAATGGACTGGATATAGTTTATTTCAATACACTGTTTCATAATATTCAATATTTGATATTCGTTGAACACTGTGTGGTTTTTAGAAAACTCAAGGAACAAGCAGTAGCAAAAATGTTGGGAAAATTTGTTGCTGTTTCAAACCAAAGACATCATATAAATTTCGAGATTATTCTCTACATGTTTCCAGTAGAAATAGACAGGGGGTGGTACAAGAAACCTTTGATTAAAATAAAAGAAGTAGGTTGCGATTGCGAGAGTAATGAGAGTTTGGAGTTTATTCATTTGGAAGCCGATTTGCAGTACATAATGAAATATTTGGAAGACAATTTTTTATCAAAATTACAAAATATATTGTGGGGCAAAGAGGAAAAAGGCGAACACGATTCAAGAGACACCGTTTTAGATTTTATAGATACAATTAGTCAAACATTTTATTGTGACGGATATTTTCTAAATTAGCGATTTGTATTTTTGATGTTATATTTTCGAACTTATCAAAAAAAATACTGGATGAAATTAACAAGTATTGTTGTTGTAATGATAACGTATTATGCTGTTGTCAAAGTTGTGAAAATGTACTTGAAAAATATATGTAAAAATTTTTTTTTCAAAAATAAAAAATGTTTGTAAATGTATATATAATGCATAATATCCTTTTGTTTTTTCATTTTTTTGAAAATGAATGTGGAGAAGAGGATTGCCTCAAAATTTCTTAAGATTTATTATGTGAATGAAAATAACGATACGATTTTAACGACAAGTAAAGTAGCGGTAAATACAGGGTGCCAATGTCTGTACATGGTGGTGGGTTACCGATCATAAGAACAAGTAACGAAACGAAAATAGCTAAAAATCAGGATGGTTATCCATTATTTTCCGTATTATACGATGAAAATGATTATGATAAATGAAAAATAGTTCATAAAATTTATTGTTCTATAGACCCGCATTATCATGGAAATGCAAGAAGATTGGGTGCGCAGTTTAGCATTTTGAAAGTGAAAAAATCAATGTTAGGTTTAGATGACAGTGGACTTAGTAGACTAGGTGTTAGTTTGGATGGCTATAAACTGAGATATAAGACGTTACGGTGCGATGATGAATTATGCATTGGCGGTGGCTATCTTTTTCCCTGCATTACTCCCTTTAATACTAAAGAACAATTTTTTTATGTTTATGATAATTTAAATTATAATGTGGCTAGCGATGAAGATTTAATACTAATTCAAAGAATTCAAAGACCTTTTGATGCTACTACATCATACACTTGCTTTCATATACGAACGTAGTATAGTATTTCTATGGAGTATAATTATGGCATTTTTCGGTTTTTTAATCGTGAAAATTACGATAAAATACAGAATCGATTGAGAATATCGTTTAATTTAAACTTTTTATTTTGCTAATGTAACAACGAATTTTGTGGATGTCATAAAGATTGCATTTACAATCACTGTTATTTGGAGTCGTTCTCTGAAAAAATAACGATGAGAAATTTAAGATATTTAATGAGTGAACGACATGTAAACATTTTTGATTTTAGAAAAATTTATTTGGACGAATTTGTTCTTTTGGAAAGAGATTATTTTCAAAAAAAAATTGTGTAAAGAAAATAGCAATTTTGTTTTCAAAAAATAAAATTTGAAAAAATACATAAGTCCTTGAGCTTCGAGTTTCAACATATCGTTTTCATCATGTCGGATGTCAAATGTGTAGCTTACGAGAAGCAAAATGGTAGCGAATACGCTAAAATTATTGCCAGTACGGCTGACAATAAACACAAAGTTGCTCGGTATAATACAACTGAGAAAAAAATCTACCTCGGTACGGCTTTTAAGGGGGCAAAACCTAATGCCGTATGACTAGAGATGAATTCGACAATTTTTATAAATATTTCAAAAATCTCGAGGTAATGTAGAAAGAGAATTCTTTAAAAGATGATATATACTGGGTGGTGAGGGAAGGTAAAAATTGGAAAAATCAAAGTACGCGTTTCGTTGTTCGAAAAGGAAAAATGCCCAATTGTTGTGAGTTTGCTAGCAAAGTCGGAACGGAAACCTAAGAGTCAAGTGATGAAGAAGAAATTATATGTCAAGATGGTGAAGTTCCAGACCCTGATGTTATTCCTACGAAAGTTATGCAGGTCAAAAAGACGATGAAATGGCGTGATTGTTACGACGGAACCTTTCATATCTTGAAGAAGTGGAACTTTACCGAAGCAAGTGAATTGCTGAAAAAATTTAGGCAGTCCATTGTAGACACGACGACAATGACAACAACAACAATGGCGGCTGCTAAGTCCACAACGACGAAAAAAAGAGGCAACAGCAGCGTGATGTTGGATAATGCATTGTTAGCGAGTAAAAGAAGAAGAAAAAACGATAATAAGTTCTTGGATGACGTCGAGGTACAGAATTGTTTATTTAATTTATTTAAATATATGAAAATATCTGGAAAAAGTATTAAGGTATGTATTATGTTATACGAAAAAGAAATTGTTGGTGATAAAAAAATTGATATTGTTCGCGATATTTATCTGAGTATAAGCGAGGAGGATTTACGTCGGATTTTTAATTTAATGTATTTGTAATTATTTTGTAGGTAATTGAACGTAAATGATGAAGCAAAAAAGAAAGAACGATGCTACTTCTGTAGATGTTAATTTGATTAAAAAAGCTTCTAGGCTCTTGAAAGGAGAAACATTTGATAATGAGGAACAGAAACGATCGTATTCTTTGCATGATAAAGCATTTATAAATTATAAACGTTTACAAATACATGTTGATAAAAAAAAATGCGCAATGGAGTATTGATTTGGCCGAGTTGAAGGATTTATCAAGATATAATAATAATTATCGTTTTTTGTTGGTGTGCGTTGATGTGGCTACTAGATATGCCTTTGTGAAATTGTTGAAGAATGAAACTAGCGAAAATGTGAAAAAAAAATTCGAAGAGATATTGTTAGATAGTAAAGCGATTCCCGAGAAAATTCAATGTGATGAGGGAACCGAATTTCAAAAGATTTGTAACGAATTGAGTAAAAAATACGGTTTTGTTGTATTTCATACGTATAATAGAGAGGTGAAGGCGAGTCATGCGGAACGATTCATTCGAACCATCAAACTTATGATTTGACGCACTTTGACCGCTCTGGGTGGAAATAGATAGGTGCAATATTTGCCCTCTATCGTAGAGCGATATAACGAATCTCCAAATCGCGGCATTTTCGGTCTTTCTCAAAAGGATGTTTATATGGATGGAAAACGTATTAGCGAGAGAAAAAAACTAAAAAATATATTGAATTTTTCCCTGCCCGTTAAAAAATTATTAAAAAAGAAAATAAAGTGAAAATTTCCAGAGCTAAAAATAATATATTTGCAAAATCCAGTTTGAGAAGATGGAAAAATGAGAGATTTCTAATTCATAAAGTCTATATAACCAACCCCGTTACTTATTCGATTAAAGAAGACGACAACGAGATTATAAAAGGCCTATTTTACAGAGAAGAATTGAAGAAAATTTAAATCGACATGAACGTGATGTTTACGAGTAATTGCCAAAATAAAATCGGGGGTACGAATTACACTAATGATTTTACAATGACCTTACCTGTACTTATTAATTGCGAAATGAAAGCGAGTTACATTAGTGTGCTGAAGGTATCTTATCCTTTAACGACTCGAAACGTTCTACCTGACGAATGTTGGTTTACTCTCGAGTATACGTGCGGTTATTTTAGAAAAGCGCATGTATCATCTCAACCTCAATTCACCTTGAAAGTGAAGGAATTCGTGATTCCGGACGGAATTTACGCCGTAGATGATTTGGTTTATTACATGCACGCCTGCTTGAGCCCGTACGACATTTCGGTGAAATTGTCCGAATTCGGAAAAATTATATTTCATTTTAACGCTGACAAAGGATGTATTTATGAGGAACCTAATACAAAAACGGTCAATATCGAGCACAATGGCGACGAAACTATTGCCAAAATAACATTTTCCAAAAAATGAACATACATGGTGGGTTTAGACGAGGGTAACACGATCGATGTCTACATTAATACGAACGAGAATTACACGAACCCGAAAACGAAAAAGAAAGGAGACATGAGCATTTTTACAACCGAAAAGATTATGCCCCATTTACCCGACATTACGGACAATGCAAATCACATTCTGATTTATTGCGAGCAAGGTGAAAAATCCATAGTCGGCGATTCGTATTTGAAATTATTAATTACTGCACCCATGCAAGTCAAAGGACAACGAAGCGGTGAAACTTTCGTAAACGAACCCGTAATTATTAGAAAAAAATTAATGAAAGGCATCATATCGGACTTTCACATCACCTTATATTATTCGCGAAACGAGCTGATTAATTTTGAGTCCGGCGTGGTGTCTTTGGAATGCAGAATCAATTATGATTGACGTAGAATTATTAGTGAGCGACGACGAATTAAAAGTTAATAAATGGAACGTTCGTTATTCGTTTTTGATTTATAAAAATAATGAATTAAGTAGAAAGAAAATTTATTTTAAAATCAAAA
Organism: Phenganax subtilis; assembly: GCA_025434845.1. Lineage (NCBI taxonomy): Eukaryota > Metazoa > Cnidaria > Anthozoa > Malacalcyonacea > Clavulariidae > Phenganax > Phenganax subtilis. Next base: position 8,785 of record JAOBYK010401902.1, read on the forward strand.
AATATCGTGCGAGAATATGCAGGGTTCGTTCACGTTATCTTTCTGTAAGAAAATCGACTTTGGTCAATTGGCAACGACGAACGTTCCCGTCGGTAAATGGGTCCCGGTCGACGACGGCGTTTTGCATCACGATAAAGACGTGGTGTGTAATGCGGATTTACAATACATATTATTCGAAAAGTATTTGTTTTTTTATTTTGACGAAAAAAATCAATGGAGCTTAAGAAACAAGGATAAAAAATTCTTGCCGAATTATTTAATTAATAATAAAAAATATATCGACAAAAATGTTTTCTTTTGGTTAAAATACGATAATGCAGATTTAAATATATTAAATGAGAAAATGCAATTTCGTTTACGATTATGGTTCGAAGATGAACAAAGCATATGATGTTGAGTTTTTTAAAAAATTATTAAAAGGCAAATACCCTGTGTACAGATATAAAAATACAAATTTAATCAGTTGCAATTACAAGCAGTCCGTTTTTGAAAAGGCTAGAGAAGAGAGTATAGTTCCCCCTCAAAATTTGAATCACAGCTTTCCGGTTCCAAAAAATAATTTACCCTTGGATCCCGTTCTGAGCAAGAACCGAAAACGCGATGCAGGCGGTGCGAAATCGCTCGATCCGTGCATTTTAAAACTTATCGGCAATGCCTAGAGGCCGACGTAGAAGAAGGAGACGAAGACAAAGAGGCGGTTCTTAGAGATTTCTAGCTAAAGCTGGTGCTAGACTAACATTAAAAAGAGGAGTACCTATTTTAGCAAATCATTTAGTGAACAAAGGCGGGCCTGTTATAACAAATCATTTAGTGTCGAGATATTTGAGTTAGTTAGCTAGGCAAAAAAAAAAATGCCCCCAGAGTACAGATACCACTAGCATCACCGCCGAACCAAGAAAGCGAACAAAATAACGTCGAGAAATATGATGGTCTCATACAAGATCCTATTTTGGAATTGTTTAATGTACCTCCGTTCAATACGACCTACGTCGAGTCGAGAACCGGCATTTTCAATTCGTCGCCAAATAACGATAGTGTTATTGCGACCATATATACGTTTTATCATAGCGCGAACGAATACGGTCTTTTTGAGATGGACACTAAAATAGTTATCATTACGACCGCAACTGGTAATCGAGCAGCGGAAAATGCAATTGTTTGCGTGCGACCTAGTCCTTTGCGAACCATGTGGAATCAAATTAACAAATTTGTAAATCAAGAAATGATAAACACGTCCAATAATGCCGAGAATTACATTGGTTTCGTTCATCATTTGATGGGCGAAATTCCCGATCAATATCTTAAAACGGCTGAAATTACCGGTGCATATCATAACACTCCTTCTAGAGCTGATGATAAATCGAATAGCATTGATCGTTTAGCAGATATAGGTCATGATGACTGCGCAAATCAGGGTGCCGCAAAACGCTTGGCATTAATGAACAACAAACAATTCGAATGCATGGACATTTTTGACCGAAATTGCTTTAACAAAACCGGAGAAGGAAGCGTTTTTCCCAAAGATTTCGAATTGAAAATTCAATTCTCGCGTGCCGCCAAAAACAAATATTTATTCGGCGCCGCGGCAATGTGCGGAGCTTCGGATATATCGTTGAAAGATTTCCAACTGATAATTCCCATGTTTAAACCCAGACAGCAACTAGTCACCGCCATCAACGACATGATGATAGAAGAGAATCGAGAAATTGCAAAATACGTATTTCAATATCGGGCCGTGATGCATCCCGTAGACAACAGAATGCAGTACATCAAATTCAATAACATATTCAACGGCTCAAGCCCGACACGTCTTTATACCATATTATTTACGCGCGCAGGATACAACGGTGCTTATGAGTCCAACCCCTTTCGATTCGAATCGGTGGCTGTTTCTCGATTCGAAGTTCGCATAAACGAAGGAATCGTTTATCCCGTTTACAAGGGTTTAAAAGACGCTTATTTGGCTCTGCAAAAAGTATTGAATCGACAATATCGCGAGATGCCGTTTTCTTACCAGGACTTTCTGACAGATTATTGCGTGATCACCGTAGATTTGTCCAAAAACAAAGATAGCTTTAACAAAGTCTTGCCGAATACGACAACCGGTCAAGTGAGCGTCGAATGGGATTTAGTGAATGAGGTGGGCGAAAACATGCAAATATTATTTATCGGCGAATTTAGAAATTGCATTAAATTCGCCTATAATACGCCATCGCGAAATATGTTTGCGTTTTAAAAAATAAAAAAAAAACAGAAAAATGCCCTACATATTAAATAAAAAAGAAATTATTTTCATTTATTTTAAATTTGTTTGTTCGTTACTTAAGATGAATTGTAGAACTTGTATTATTCGCAGACGAAAGTGTAATAAAAGAAAACGTAGATATTTGAATAAGCCCATTGATTATTTCGCCGGTTTGCAACGTCAAACTTTGCATATACAACTCGTAATATCGAAATATGGATGAAATGAAACAAAAAGAGAATATTATTTCGAAAGAAGAGGAAAGTAACAATAGTAATAATAATAATGAAACAGAAAAAAAAGAGATTAAAAACAACAAAGAGACGACAGAAAATGCAAACGACAACAAAGATGGAATCGACGAACGCGGCAAGGACGACGAAGAACAAGTCGACTATTATTTGGAAGCTTATAGCGATGACGGGATCGAGTCGACCTCGTCCGTTTCCGATTCTTCCGATGTCGACAACGAAGCATGCGACGAAAGCACCGGAAACGATTTAATGATCAGAAATGCTTTGAGACAGTTGTTAGAATATAATAAGATTAGGCAAAGAGAAAATTTGAAAAAAAGAAATAAATTCATCCCGTCGATTCGGAATTTTCTATCGTTAAGTGTAAAGAAAAGAAACGAAAATTACACAAAAAAAAATCGATAAGAATTTATTGATTTTATCCAAATTAATTTGCAAAAACGATATTACGAATTTCAAAATCGATGATTTAAACAAAAATATCCTGAAAAAAATTATTCGAAAAAAAATGAAACAAAACGAAAGAAAAATTACTTTTATCAAAAATCATTATCTTCACCAATACATTAAAGAAGCATTGAAAGAATTAAGGAAAGCACAACAGCTACAAAATAAGCACGACGGTACCGAAATTGCAACTGGTGAACGCTGAAAAATTCAACAAACTGCTAACATTGCTTTCCAAAGAAAAAAAAAAGGATGCTTTAATGAAAGATGTAAATAGAAATTCGTCGCAATTAGAATTGATAAAAAATTATGAATCATTGCAGGAAAACGAGTCGCCCGAATTATTAGGAGTAAAAAAAATGAATTACATAAAATCCAGGCAAAATTATCTAGAGTCGAAAAAAAGCAAAGCGGGCGCATCTGCGGATAGCGGCGAACGGTCGACCTCCGGAGCCACCAGAGGTTTGGTAGAGTACAGTCGAAATAAATTGAGGGAATATTTCAAGGGTAAAGTCGAACAAGTCGACGGCGGAATTAAGATCAAAGGAAAAAAATGCAACTTGAGCCAAGAGGATATTCTCGAGGATATTTCACGAACAAGAAAAAAAAATGTAATTTAAGCAAGCAAGATATAAATTCCATGTTGCGCGGTTTTAAATCGATCAATTTACCCAGATCGTATATTAATAACGAAGAAATAAGAAGAAAGTTCATTAAATTATACGAAGAACCAGAACAACCGTCAACGTCGACGTCTTACAAAACACCTAGAAAAAAAAGGTACAACCAAGAAACACGCGATTCGATAGAAAGAGGAAAAAAACGATTAAGAAGATGTCAAAGAGAAAAAAGATTCGATCCGCATTTCAGATACGGCAGCGATGGCGACGATTGAATTTCGCTGTTTCATCAACAGATATTTAAATACGCACGACTTGGATAAATTGTTGAAAAACAATTTCGTGACCAAACCCTATTTCTTAGGCACATATCCTGCTAATATTAAACCCAAAGCAGTCGACATTTGGAGTTGGGTATGGAATACGGACGAAGAGGACAAAGACGGAGAACATTGGATCGCCATTTGGAAAGAACACGACAAAATCACCTATTTCGATCGTTTACCAAACGATATTTCATTTTACGATAGAAACTATTGGCGGCGAAAATTTTTCAAATATTGCAAGTGGAAAAATTATGCAAAGCACCAAAGACAAAGCTTCGTTTCAAAAACGTGCGGCGCGTGGTGCTCTTTGCTCATATTTGAAAAATGTCGCTCCACCACATACTCAGGTATCCAACAAACCGTATCGCAATCCTATAAACTGATGGAAAACAAACAAATGCTAAGGATCATAATCGTGTAAATATTCGGAATGTCCGTAGTAACCATCTACAAACAAAAGTTCAAAAAATCAAACAAACAAATCTGTTGTAATTATTTATCGTTATTATTAAATAAATCTCGTTAATTAAATATTTTCTACATCGTAAATTATAGTGTCATTATCCGGGAAAACGTCCCGTCGTATCCTCGTGTTACTGTAACTCTTCGCATGAGCATCAAACACGACGTAGCTGTACTGCTTCGCGTAGGGGTCCTTCGATATTTGATTCATCACTCCTTTCGACATTTGTCGATTTTGTCCCATCATCATCATGTTGCGATGATCCGACAAGTTCACGAACAACACCGAGTAATGATTGTTCTTTCGCAGAGTGCGCAATTGTCCGTTTCCGTAGTGCATATTTTGACAAACAAACACGAACGACATATTGTAATGATGACTATCTCGAGTCGCAATGTTATTCAAATTATCCAAATTCGTCTTACTAAAGGTGGAAAGTACCATTAAATCGCCCATTACGACCAACACGGTTTCTCCGCACTCGCTATTTTTATTATTCTACGTTTCGATCGTCGGAATACCCTTCTTGCAGTCGATAAACTTGTACGAATTCAAAGACGAAAAATCCTTACGCTCATCAATCACTTTTTTCATATCGTCATAAATCGGTTGATAAGCCGAATACAATAAATCAATTTTTGAACTGGGGGCGATATGATTTCGTCGTTATTTTCAATCATTTTCATAATGAAAAACGTTTTTCCAGACTGAGAAGGACCGCATATCGTCATCATAAAAGGATGGTAAAACAGAATTTGGCATTTCTTAATCTCCTTAATCTGAGAGACCAAAACAAAAAAATTGGTTGTTTTTTCAAGAAAACACACAGAATAAAGGACAAAAATAAAAAAAGCCCGAAATACGAAAAAGATTTTATTTTGTCAATTCTCCAATATCGTTGAAAAAAAAGAAAAGCAAGCTATGACAAACACTTTAATGACGCCCGGCATGAAGAAATCACAAAATGCTTCACATGTCGCCAAAAATGAGGAAAATAAGCATTATGACATGTCCGAAATAGAAAAAAATCAACAAAGCATATTCACCTACCGTCAAAAACATGATAGAAAAGGATCAAAACCAAAACATGCACATGCACGCTTTTAACATTGTGTATGGAGACTTGTACAAAACAGAAGAAAATAAAAGATCCGCATGCACAATTTCAACACCGTGAATTATTTTTCAAAAAAAGACAAAAAAAGATTGTGGTATGATTGTAATTTGTCCTTTTTTCGAAAAAAAAATGCCAAGGCAAAAACCATCGAAAAGAGGAATCAATTTTAGTTTATTTTCAATCATGCAAAAAAAAAGAAATTCGGTCACATTTCTTACAAAAATTCTTCATGCACAAACCAAAAAGACACACTATCATTGCACGTCGATCCAAAGGTTATGCAAAAAAAAAGAGAAAAAATCGTACAACTTCATGCTGTCCAACAATTTAAACCATTTACGTTCAATATAATTGAAGAAATAAATCCACATCGAACACGAAAAAACAAATAAAAACATTTGCAACAAAGATTAAGATTTCGGCATCAAGAATGATGGAACATTTTGTTTTTTACAAAAAACAAAAAAAAAGAAACACAAGTGATAAATAAATTTTTTTTTAAAAAACAAAAAAAAAAGAAGTACAAATTAAATAATTTGTAGGTCATTTTGACACTGTGAATTGAAAACTTTTTGCAAAAAAGTGCAATTTTTTATGCCCAAATATGTTCAAAATGGAAAAGATAGCAAGAAAATCGATTGCACAGAAATTCCAGACTTTGGAAAATTGATTTTACCAGTTTTGCCATGATGCAAAATAAATCACTCCTCCGTTATCACTGCAAATATTCGATATTTTCTTCTCACACAAATATATTAAAAAAAAATCGAAAGTTCATTGAAGAAAACAACGGGTGCATATATACCCAAAAAAACGACGTAACATTTTTTCATCTCCCAACCAACAATTCAAGAGGCTTTTATGGAAACGAAACAGACGACTCAAAATCCAAGCTCGAAGACAGTTTTCCGAAAAAAATGATTTAAAAAAAAAGTCCCGACTTTTTGCTTGCAAAGAAACACCGAAAAAACAATCAAGCAAAGAAAAGAAACGATAAAATAAAACAATTCCGTTACAAGAAACAGTGGATTAAGAAGTTGGAAACTGCGCTGAAAAAACAAGAAGTATTATGTCCAATAAAAAATGCAAGAAATACATACAGGCATTTTTTCACGCCGAAAAAATTAATCAAAGCTTACGCAAACGCACAAAAATTTGGAAAAAAAGATATCATACTATAACAAATGTAAATTAAGAAAAATGGGAGCATCATTGAGTAAAAATTTAGTATTGTCGGTGCAAATCCTTATTTACCTACCTTGCACCGGCAGGGGACAACACTTTGCACGCGCTTGTACAATGTCAA
>JAOBYK010402013.1:0-37149 GCA_025434845.1 Phenganax subtilis
CACTCAGTTTTGCAACCGAGCTCACGATTTAACAGCTCTTGCAGGTTTTGAAAGCTGCCTTTCCACCTGTACTTTCCATTTGTCGATATAGTTAAGTCTTCGCGTTCGTTTATTGCACTTTCGCTCGCACTGTTGCATCAAGACTCGCCTCCAGGCTCTCCACGCTTAGTTACTCAGTTGTTAACTTAGCTTACTGCATAACCTCATTAAAAAACCGGCAACGTTTAAAGTATTCAAGAAAGTATCCAAAATGGCGACTACAGCAGAGAAAGGCCCTGAATTGCTACATCAATATTTATCTTGTAATGCTGGCGATTTTCGCTGGAATGGCAATTGTGATCAGTTAAAAAGGTTCTTTGATGAAGAATTGAAGCTTTCTGGCAAATGCTCTTCTCCTACTGGCGGTGTGCGGCTATTCTCAAGTGAAGACTTCGAAGTAAAATGGCAAAAGTCTACGAAGTTGATCTTCATTCGAAATAACCCCGATACGTTTATGTTGAAATGTTTTTTTGTCCATAAATGAAGCAATCATTTCTAAACATTCCGCTTCGGACAGCGACGATACTGTAGCCCAAGAAGCTACCGTAGTTAGCGATCTAGGGACTACCATTAACAGTGCTCAAAGAGCTAGCAATATCCGCGATCAGAATAACAACAATTCTAGCTATGCTAATAATATGTTTGAAGCGTCTGTAACCCGCAAATTCAGTGAAAGTGTCGATGTCTTGTCAGGGTTTAAAACAACTAATGATAATCTACAACACGAGAACATGTTATTAAAAAGCAAACTTGAGGACTTGTCTCACAAATACGCCAATCTAATGTGTGTGGCTTCGGACTTAAATACCAAAAATAAAGACCTGGTCAATGACAGGTCAAGTCTCCTAACTGCAATTGAACTCGTTCAGTGTAAGAACAATGATGGTGAGGACTTTCCTAAGGCTGGTTTCCTGACTTAAACACCCCTAAATGTGATGCACAAGCCCAAACTGTACCCCAGGAGATGAAAAGTGGAAAAAGTGATCTTGGCAATTATAAACCAGATTACATGAGAAGTACATCAAAGCATCTAAATGCTAATAAGTCAAATAAAAAAGGCCATAGCAAACAAAGGATAGATAAGGGTAATGCTAATCAGCAAAGTGAGAGTTCCTTAGGTAATTGTCCTGAGAATACGATTAACATTCAATCTGATCTGGAGTTAGGCTCCAATGCGGACTTAAGTAATCAACTTAGTGACAATTGAGTCGGGGGGCATATCAGTCAAAACGACAACACCAAAACTAAGAAAGAAGTGACTGTCATTGCTGGAGACTCGATCATAAAAAAACTTGCAAGGCTGGAAGCCATCAGATCCTAATAACCATATTGTAGTCGAGAGTTTTTCTGGTGCTAACATACAAAATATGGAGGACTATTTGAGGCCTGTCATCCGCAAGGAACCTGAATCTACTAACGACCAGATAAACTTGTTACCTAAGCAAGTTGCTCTAGGGATAAGGAGTTTTGGAACCCAGATTAAGGAAGAATCGCCTAATACTTATGTTATAATTTTTAGCATTTTTGTTACAAGAGATAATCCTGATTTACCAGCAAAAGCTGAAGAAGCAAACAAACTCCTGGTTGCTTTATGTTCTAAAAATAATTGGAAGTTCATTAACCACCAGTCAATTAATCAAACCTGTTTAAATACCAGAGGTCTACATTTAAACCAAAAGGGGACTTCAGCAATCGCGAACGATGTTGCTAAATTTATTAGTAAGCTATAGGAGTTTGCCTGTTGGGAGTTGGATAATTTAAATAGTACTAATCAATCAGAATCTCATTCACTTCAACACGTTTTAAACAGGCTTGCTCTTGTCATTGCCTGCCTAAACATAAATAGCTTACTTACTCATATTGACAAACTCATAGTTTTTCTTATTGGTCATAAAATTGATATTCTTGCCATGAATGAGCTCAAGTTGGACTCCACAATTACTTCTAACCAGATTTATATACCAGGATACGATATTGCAAGAAAAGACCGCCCAAAAAATGGTCATCATGAAGGTGGGATATGTATTTTTGTTAAAAGTAATTTAAATTTCGGACTACGAAATGATCTTTCTAGTGATAGTCTTGAACTCCTTTCAATCGAGATTTGGAAACCCTATTCAAGGCTGTTCTTAGTGGTCACTTGGTATAGGCCACCCAATTCTCCAATACCGGTTCCTCCAGAATTTCAGAATGTAATTGATATGATTGACTCCGAAAACATTTAATTCTACCTAATAGGTGATCTCAACTGTGAAATGTTGGCAGGGAAGTCAGACAAGCACACGAATGAACTCCTTAATGTTGCTAATATTTACAATCGGTCCCAGGTTATCTCACAGCCTACTAGAATTAATAGCACATCAAAATCACTTATCGATCTCTGTTTTACCAATTATCCCGACAAAGTAAGTGTTTCTGGAGCCCATTCTTTAGGCATCAGTGACCATTCCTTGATTTATTTAATTTGTAAATCCAAACATCCTGAAAGTAACGCAAATTATTCACTTTGTAGGAGGGAATTTAGTAATTTTAATTATGAGGAATTTCTAAGTGATGTTCGGCAGATAGATTGGTCAAATTGAAACTCTGAAGCCGATCGTAATGACATGTGGTCAGCTTGGCTTTCCAAATTTTTATACATCTTGGATATTCATGTTCCTGTTTAGAATAAAAGGCTGAGCTGCAAAAAATCTCCTTGGATAAACTCATTACTTATTCAAAAAAATCGGTGAAGGGATTCCTTCAAAAAACGTTTTGATAAAAATCCTAAGGATCAAATTTGGTCCCAATATAAAAAGCTCGTAATGATGTTAATAGACTTATCAAAAAGTCTAAATGTGATTTTTTCATGATGCAGATTTCTAAAGCAAAAAATGATCCTAAGGAAACGTGGCGAATTATTAATGAACTTTCTTCTCAAAAGGTCATTAATTTAACACAAATGTGAAAACTTTAAATTATGATGAAACTGAGATCACTCATCCTGTTTATATAGCCAATACTTTTAACACCTACTTTGCTAGGACTGGTGATAATCTTACCAATAACATACCCAGCTCAGCAACGAACCCTGTTTCCTATATAACTCTAACCAGTAGCTCATTTTCATTTGATGAAATAAATGTTGAGACGGTAACCCATGCTCTCAAATCTATTCAACCTAATAAAGCAACTGGCCCCGATAATGTTCCTTGTAAGGTCCTGAAAATAGCAGCTGCGGTACTGTGTCCATCACTAACAGCCATTTTTAATTGTTCTGTTTCAACAGGTATATATCCAGATGATTGGAAGATGGCCAGAGTAATTCCTATTTTTAAGAGTGGGACTAAAAGTAACATTGGTAACTATTGACCGATTTCAATTATTTCTGTAATCGCCAAAACGTTTGGCAGGCTTATTTATGACCAATTCTATTCTTATCTGTTAGACAATAAGCTTATACATCCCTATCAATCTGGTTTTAGGACCATATCCAGAGGAGTCTCTCAAGGTGCTATAATTGGGCCTCTATTGTTCTTGGTCTATATCAATGATCTCCCGGACTGCCTGAATGATGGTGTGCCTAGGATGTTTGCTGACGATACAAATCTAAGCTTTAGTAGTCATAATTTAACAGATCTCGAAAATCTCATGAATTCTAGTCTAATTAACTTAAATAGATGGCTAATAACTAAGATTGAATATCGCTAAAGCAGAGTTTATGAACATCGGTTCACATCATCCACTAGCAACTTTTGATAATCGTGATCTAAGTCTTCAAATTGATAGTAAACAAGTCAAACAAGTGAGTTTCTCCAAAACCCTGGGGGTAAACCTGGATGAAAACCTTACTTGGAAAAGCCATGTTGAGGTTATCATTAAAAGATCTCTGCTGGTATTGGAATGACCAAGATTCTGCAATAAACGCATATAAAGGTTTTATTGAACCTTACTTTTCTTATTGTGCCGCAGTGTTGGACGGTTTAGGAGTCACCCTAAGTGACAGGTTGAAAAAACTTCAAAATAGAACAGCTCGTGTTATCACTCGCTCTAGTTTCGGCACATCGTCTAATGCTCTTTTAGACCAACTTCAGTGGAACTCTTTGTCTGTAGATCGTGCTAAACAAAAAGTTATACTAATGTTCAGAACCTTAAATGGTCACACTCCAGACTTTTTGCAAGAAATGTTTTCATCCAGGAATTGTCATTGCACTCTAAGAAATTGTAAGGGCAACCTGTTTATAGCTCAACCTAAAACTGATTATCTCAAGCGCTCATTTACTTATAGTGGACCCTTGCTTTGGAACAGCTTCCCCAAACCTTTGAGAGAATCTTCGTCACTCTCTTTGTTTAAAACAAATCTGGAAGTTTTATATTCATCCAGATTTACCGACTCCCACACGGCAACCAGGTAGAACAGTATTCCATCTTTTTAACATCTTCCTTACCTATAATAATTTTTAATCTTATTTTGTATTTATGTTGATCTTGTATAAGTAACAGAATTGCTACTTTAAGTCTCAAAGAACCAATTAACGCGAAAAATGCGAGGGTCAAAACGCCACAGTTTGAAGTAAGAAAACGAGAGAAGTTCGATCAACATAAAGCAGCATTGAACATAGTCAAAGATGAGAATAAAGTGCAGGTGCGTCGGCTGACTTGAAAATTCAGACTTGGAAGAGCACACCCGTAAAGCATTGATTCTTCCAAAGAATCATAATTTCACTCGGCCAATAGTAGAAGACTGTCACAAAAGAGTTCACCATGGTGGTCTGAGAGCGTCTTTAGCAGAGCTACGTTCATAGTACTGGGTACTGAGGGCTAGACATATCGCAAGGAAACTGATCGATAAGTCTGTAACGTGCATGTAAAAAAGTTGTAAGCAAGTCATACAACACCCCTCCCACTGCTGCTTTGCCAAAGTTTTGAGTACGCGAAAGCTTTCCACTTTTAGTGCAAAGTTTCTTCGAAACTTTGCAGTATTGTGATGAGTGGCGCAAATTCATATGACTCAGTCATACAGTCAGTCATAGTGTAAACTTTCCGGGGGGTTTATGTAGGTACTTCTCGTCCATATTTATATTAAAATGTTAAGCAAGTCTATCAGTATGCACCCCCGTTTTCGCTCAAATTCCCATCGAGCACGTGCTTCGTGGCAAAGTGTTAAATATTTTGCCTGCATTAATGGCGGAATTGATAGGAGCGAGAGAAATAGCACGCGAACAATACTTTATTCCTACAGCTACACAATTGCTAAGTTGCTAAAATATGTTATGAGTCTTCGCTGTAGCAAATAAATTTCGATCCAATAAAACGAAAATTCACAGCAACAAGTTGTACTTGTATTCTGTAGCGTTTAGCTATTGACCCATCGTTGTCATAAATAATATACCTAATCATCTAGTAATTTACGGCTAGACTTGCCCATGAAAGTTGCAAATTCTTTGCGTTTCTTGACATCCTAAATATTAGTTCAGACATTCAGGGCGAAAGCGACTGTTAGAGCAATTCACCGAACAAAGTGTTGCAAGTCCCTGAAATCACGGGCATAAAGCGAAAGCTTGCAACTAAAGTTAATTAATATTAAATTCCAGACAACGCGCGGCGAATGTAGACTTGCATATATGGTTGTCAATAAGACAGAGCCACAGTAGTTTGGCCCCAATCATATATTGGCTGAGGCTAAGTCATTGGAGCGATAATTTGCCACTGAAGTCAAGTAAATTCTACATAGTCGGCGATGAAATTTTGCGGATATATTGTAGTCTAGCTATAGACTGGCGTTGTAATGAATATTGAGGGTAAACAATCATCGGAAGGTTTACAGTATATAAGCCAATGTTACTACAGTGCTGAGACAACACAGAACGACATGCAGGTAGAGTAATGAGAATAATCTGTATGGACTATTGGCGAATTAAAACTATATCGACATGTGTCAATGCTATCAGCCTATTGTAATCGATACTATAACGCTAGGCATCTATAAACAAACGAGGTTTGCAATAACAGGTGTAGCAATTGCGCGGAACTTTACTGCAGTCCATGCACTGACCATTGTTTGTAACGCAAATCAACGCAGCCATTCCTGGGAGCCCGTACATTCAAAATCTATTCGAAAGTATGCAACTTAAAAATATAGATCGCGGTGACACAATGGCAATCTATAATAGAGCGTGGTATAATGTACATACTATAGTAGAGTGTATGAGCGGGTGGCTATATATGCAGAGTATGGCTATGTCGGTGTTGCGTATTGTGCTGTAGTGTTGTATAAGTATACTGCACACACAGACTCACACCTAGTAATCTCGGATGAGTAACACTCAAAAGCTGGGATTTAAAAGAGAGTGGCAGTTGGATAAATGTTGTAAAGATCTAAGAAACTTTGCACTCTCTTTGAGATCTCTAGTTAAAAGTAAGAATAGACTTTGCCAGTCCGTTTTAAGTAAAAAATACCAGAATGGATGGGGAAAAGTTTACATTGCATCGTTTTCTTGTTGCGTGACGCGTGCCAAACATTTACAGTTGAAAGAGGATTTGACCTTACAAACGTTTGGAAGTGCATTCAGACGATTTTCAAGTAGATGTCGAACACCTGCATTGACTGATTCAGAAAATTCTAAAATACTTAAAGCAACAGAAAAGGCATCAAAAAATTGTTTAACCACCATGATTTGAAAAACGAACCTGAAACTTCTAAAACTGAATGGCAATTCACCATTAAACGTGCTCCCTGGAGGTTAAGATTTTTCGAATGCATGGTCGGATGTGTTAAAGCATGTTTGAGAAAAGTTCTTGATAATGCATGACTGACATTTGATGAACTATCAACTGTAGTGATAGAAATAGAAGACTCACTGAACTCACGACCTTTAACATATACATAGCTACGAGGAGCAAACGAGGAAGTCCTAACACTATCACATTTCATTTTTGGAATGCGTTTAAAAACTTCACCAGATGAGGTCATAGAAGAAGAAGGGCATGAGACTAGCTGTAATAGAAGATTACGATATTTAACAGTTAGATTAACACATTTCTGGAATAGATGGAAGAAAAGAATAATACAGGTCAACAGAATAGGAAGATGTCGTGACAGTTTGTGAAGAAGGTAAAAAGTGATCGCAGTGGAAGACAGCGGTTGTTGAAAGGGTAATCAAAGGTAAAGATGAAATAGCTAGAAGTGCAGAAACGAAAATCATTGCCAAAGGTAAGCACTTGCGCATTTCCAGGGCAATCCAAAAAGTATACCCGTTAGAAATAAGAGGCACCGCCCAAAGTTCAGTAGGGAATGGGAGAAAACAGTTCGAAAACGAGAGCGACATCTTTAGACGCAGTCCTAAGCGAACAGCATCTTTAGTTTCGCGATAGAAAACAAAATGCAAGGTTGATTCGTAACTCAGCAATATTGTAAGATTATGTAAAACATAATGATCAGGTAATTTTAATTGTGTAAACGCGCAGATGGAGATAAGGTAGGCAAGCAAAAGGGCGCGACTGTTGGCTGCGAAGCGTGGAAATACCTAAGGAAAAAATCAAACATAAAAGACGATATTATGTTGAGAGAGACAGAGTTTTGGGGGGATTCCATAGATTGAACATAGAACGAATATAAGACCTAGATTGACTGAATAGAAGTACGATTGGTATGCTAAGGAGTACCGAACCGAAATTTGTTGGTACGCACTCTTTATCATTATTGCAACCTTGAGAATTTGTCACGTTTATCAAATAAAACTTGAAAGGTACTGTCCATTGATCAGAGTTGAACTTACCCGCCAGCATGAATGTTCACAAAACTAACGTTCCTTGTTTAAACTAAGAAATTTTCAAAGCAAAGGATAGCAGTGTATAATAGAAATTTTAATAAATTATAACTACTCACAAGGTATTATACTAAAAGTATGAGGATAGACTGGATGAAAGCAGAAGTAGAGCGACGGAACTGTCCTGTCTGTTGAGTGAAGGTTGGAATTTAGAAACGAGGATCCCTTCCCGGAGTTAAAGTTCGTCTAGGGAAGAGCTCAAAGAAAGACTTTGAATAGTTATAATTTGTTCATTACTCTAGAATGAACAAATTATGACAGAACCAGTCATTTTGTTTTTTTGTTGTATCAATGCATTACCTTTTAAGAAAATATCAAGTTGTTTAATTCGAAATTTTACTATTTCTTTCATTTATTCTGCGCGGCTTTTGCTGATATGCTCTAAACAAAGCAAAATTCCTGAATTTTGAAATATGATCTACAAATTTCATTTCCTTGGGGGGTGTAGTTTCACTCGTTTTGCTGTTGTCCTAAAAACTAGTGACACGCAACGTCTCATGCCCATTTCATTTCTGTATCAATACCATTAGATACAACGATTCAAAGCAGCATATTTAAATGCCCTTTCGTCGAGGGAGCAACGTTTAACTTTAATGTAAACAACATAGCTTTAAATAACTAGTATCTAAAATCAATAAAAAGCCACATTTCAATATAAAACTTGATATAGTTTTTACTGGCTAAATATAACAGGGTCCTGCTCAGAGAAGAAAGGTGTTGAAATAATATCCATTACTGATGCTATGCGGTTGGTTTATTGCAACAATAAGGCATGATAGAAAAGACAGATTGAACGTCCGGAATAAGGGGAACGGATTACGGCCTACGGATTACGGATTGTCGCTATTCAAGTAGACAATCGATTTTAGCAAGACTAAGCGTTATTTACCATGACAGGGGGCTTGGTAGAAAACACGGACTCTCATCACGCGTGAGTCTGTCATTAGGTATCGAATTTAGCAATTTTTCAAGTTTCAACCATCATTTAGCTAGAACGTTGTTTTACCTTTATCCATCGTGGTAGAAGGTGCGTAAAATCAACTCCGATATTGGTTAGAATGCATAGCTTTTCAATTACCACATCTTTGCTGTATACTGCGCCAAGTATCATTGAATTTACCTTCGTTTAATATAAATGATCTTGAATATAGGGAGTCCTTTTTAAATCACGCCACCAAAAAAGGCAGTCAGTGTTAAGAAGTTCGCCAGTGGGTTGGGTGACGATAAAAATATATTCCTTAAAGACGATAAACTAATCACCTCGACTCAACATTTAACATTGTTTGGTTTAAAGCATTTTACGAGGTACCATGTGGAAGAATGCTGGAATTTGTATGTTTCTGTTTTTTGTGTTCGGAACTTCTAAAACTGGGAGTAATCTGGCATATCTACTGCAAAAAAGCGTAGTTAAGCGATATGTTAATGGTTTTGCAAAAAAATGTATTGATGCCTAGGAAGTTTCGGCCATGCTAAAAAATGGTGAGCTTAAGGACAAAAAACTCGAACTCTTAGAAGTACTCTCTCAGTCAAACTCATCAGTGAAACCAGTAAATTAATCATATTTGCCCAATGTGTATTTCCAACGTGTACAAGTAAATTTTCTATGCTGTTGCTAAGCTTTTGCATTTGGTAACTTTGTTCTCTTCCCTTGTTCTCTCGTAATGCTATTATTAGTGATTGAAAAATCATGTAAATTAGCTGGTATAAAACACTGTTAAACCTTATGCTAACAACTCTCATGATGATGTTTATTTTTGGAAAACAAATCAACTTTTAGAACACTAGAGCATACACATAGCTTTTTTAAGTTGTTTTACCTGATGGTTTACACTAGTGCCTAAAACGACACAAATGTGCCTATTTTCGGCAACTGTTAGCTAATTGTTGGTTCAAAGTTTTAAAGATCACTTGTCAATACAGTTACTTCGAATGCACTTTGGACATTAACAATAATTATTATTTTTCTACTATTTCAACACTTCATGTTGAGCTATCGTCTCTTTAACACCAGACAGCTAAAAATATTTCGAATTTAACACTAACCAATTCAAAAATATATTCTAAAGGAATTCCCTTTTGAAATTAGGTATGAATTCTGAAAATGAACATGTTGTACGATCTCCAAAAGGAATTTCCATAGGAAGTTCAATTTCCTTTAGGTCTTTGGTCTCTCCTCAGTTTTCTTATAGGACATTATTTCGGAATTTGAGAGTGAATCAATTTTCCTACAAGAATCCTACATTCCTATAGGGATTTCAACAGCAAACTTAACTTGACATAGGAATTCCTATGGGATCCTATTCGGAATTTTTGTGCAGTTCTATAGTAATGCAAAACAAGCACTGCCATGTTACACAAGATGGAATCTTGTTAAAATCAATAGAGAAATGCACAGGAGCACTTTTTAGACAGACCCCATGTGTTTTACCAAGCCCCCGAGCATGGTAGAAAACGCAGAGTCTAGTTAAAATCGATTCATGTTTAATGGCGATAATTCGTAATCTGTAGTCCGTACTCCCCACTCCATCTTTTCTACCATATGCAACAATAAGATCAAGGCGAGAATCAAATCAAGTGCTTCTTGAGATAAGTTTCAAAATTCCAGCTTCGGCAAGTATCAAGAGACCTGAGCGAACATTCAGGAGAAATTTACTTTCACCGATTTATCTGTGTTGCACTTTCAATGCAATAAATTTCGTGCCGAGCTTTAATGATAAATGGAAATTACCGTAACAGATGTTTTGATAAAGAATTTGCAACTTTTTACAATCAAGCAAATCAAAAGTTAACAGTTCATGTTAACCTTGCTTTTTTCTTGCAAACCTCGTTGATGTTCGTCGTACATGGTTACATAGTTAAATGCACTGTGATAGTGGAAAGAAATTTAGATAGTTTTTATTAACACTTTGACATCATGCAATGAAAACCACGTGATCCTTATCGCGGAATTAAAGGTTAAATTTCTCAAAAAGAGCCCACATTTCAAAGGGGTATGCCCAGAAGGTAAAACAGCCAAGCTTCGCTTCCTCGGAATAAACTTGCTAGTGTTGTATTGATTGTAGTGTCTAAGAACGTGATGCATTGATGCTACTAAGAAACAAAATGACTCGTTCTGACGGCATTGTTACGCAAAACAATAGAACATTTCAAATGCGCCATGATACATTAGCCTCAGCATGAAAGTAATCACTACCCATCTTTTTCATACCCGTCCTTTCCATACCTGTCTATCCATATCCGTCTTTCCGTGTTTATCCATCTGTACCTGTCTTTTCCAGTAAACCGCTTTAATATTTGTATTCAGATCAAGATTGGCACTTGCAGCTCCCGGTAGAGTGTCACAGGAAATTTGTCATTCTCAGGGCATTAATTTTTTATCCCTTCCAGGCTTGGCGAACGCGCTTTGACAGCAGATGGATTTGCTGCATAACGAAGGCACTCTCTAGTATAACATTAAGTCAGGTTGACCGATATAAGCTAGCCAATGTATTCAAGAGTAAGGAAGTTCCTCAAGACATATAGGTAAACTAAGTGATGTACTTTTACTTTTTGCTCGTCCAGATTGACATTGTATGCATTTCCAGAACTGAAGAAAGAAAATGACGCTCACGGTTTTCAAAATTATGTATCAACTTAAACCGCAGCTGCTTCTATTGCAATTTTTTACTTGTAGAGGGAATAATGCTCCAGCGCTTATTGAATGACCAAACGGAGCTACAACCTAGGTATATGTTTCCAAAGTCTGGTCATGCTTCGTTTACACTTGAAGCCAATTTGAAAAAACTTAGCGAGCACAGTCAAGCAGCAACGGCCGACAAAGCACCAGGAAATGAACCTGGGATGCCTTAGATTCAATTAACTCCAGTAAAGCATATGCACGGTCTAGTTCGTTACTAAGAATATAATTGTAAATATGCCTCATCGCTTATTTGCCACTGTTGCAGCGCTGGGCGAGTGCTGGAGGCTCCTAGGAGCATACAGGAGTTGTGTCAAACAGCTTTTCGCTCATTAGGTAGCTTCTTGGCGTACATAGAGAAGCTACATAATTATTTTATTTTATGATTCGGTGACTGATGGTTACCAAACCTCGATCAGGCAGCTCCATGTAACATACATATACTGACCATACATTATATAAAAGTGTACAATGTAAATGCATACATGCACGCGGTTTATACCTGTTTCGAAAACATTTATACGTGAGTAACAAAGATACCCACCGTTAATTTCACCATGGTATTTATTATTTATAGGGCTTAAAACATCTATCAAGAAATACATATAAGAGTATATATGGTTTGGGTCCACGAACAACAAGCAAAAAGTTATAAGCGAGCAGACAAGCAACGCAGCTGCCACTTATGTAATAGATTATTTTAGAGCTGATAGAGGGGTGCATGAGCGTGTCTTCGAGCTGATCGAGCACGTGGGAATGAGTTAAGCGCCAGATTAATTGCCTAGATTATTAGCCTGGAAACTTTGCATTATTGTGATGAGTGGCGAAAATTCACATCACTCATGCAGTCATACGATCGTACAGTAATAGTGTAAACTTTCCGGGGGGTTATGCAGGCATTTTTTCATGCATATTTCCAATAAAATTTTTAGCAACTCCAACAGCATGTACCCCCGTTTTAGCTTTAATTTCTATCGAACACGTGCTTTGCGGCAAAATGTAAGTGCTATATTGCTGCCCAAATGGCCGATGTCGTAGGAGTGAGACTAATACAACAAGCGATCAGAGCTTTTTTACTCCAGCAATGCACTTGATAAATTGCTGATATAACGCTCGAGCATGTTGTCAGTTTTTGCAGTATCAAACGAATTACAGTTCAATAAAACGAACTTTCACGGCAGTCAGCAATGAGTTGTACTTGTATTCTCTAGCATTAACCTTTTGACACGCGATTTTCAAAAATAATACAGTTGTATTAATTTACAGTCAGATATGTTAACAAAAGTTGTAAGTTCTTGGCATTTCTTGTCACTCTAAGTAGTTTTTTTACATACAGCATGAAGACAAATGTCAGAACGAAACACCAAACAAAACGTCGCAAGTGAGTTACGTGCATGCGTAAAAAACTGTGCAATGTCGCCGTATATAATATAGTGTATACGAATATGAATTAAGGAGGTGAACAGCTCATGATTCAGACGAAATATCGTACCTGCTAGCATACTAGCCGCCAGTTACGTCATTAACTCAGAATGATGATTAAGTAAACGGCACTTTGGCTTTTATACTGTCTATTGACTCAACTTTTGAGTACCACAAAGGTAGTATACTTTTCCGCCGCATGGGTCCTATTATGTAAAGCTACATAGAGCTGATTGTATAAACCGCAATTCGTTTGAGTATAAATAACTCTGTCGCTTGTATAAAATTGGCAGTTTCATTATAAAATTCAATGTCACGGCCTCACGGATCAGTTAGCACTATTACAAATCTTTACGTGCAACCATAGCGCACGTGTTAAGTTCGCTCGTGTAGTAATATCCATATTTAGCGAGCTAATCACATCTACTTGCAATTGCGTAAGATACCAATTGCAAAGATTTTATAAACTTTCCACACGTGAACAACACGCTAATTACAATTACAATGGGCTATTCGCTCAATTGCCACGGCAATAAGCTACTTGGCTGCTATGAAACAAAGTTGCAAAACGTTTCATTATGCATGTTCTACAATGTCTGCCTTTTGAATTTTTGCATTGTCCTTGGGTACAGTCATCTGGTATGTTATAGCGAAACTTGCGGTTCATAGCTGCAACTTCTGACTACAAAAATCATGTCTTTAATCAAACCACAATGAAATGGAAAAGAAAACAATCGAAGCGTACTTGAGCTGATTCTAAAAGAAAACTAAGCTTTAAAGAGCGAAAATGAATTCCTTAGAGAGAGAATAGAAATTATGATTTAAACATTGTCCGACCTAAACAACAAAGTCAAAGCTGTAGATCCAGAACAGAAGAGCCTACTGACAGCTGTCCGATTAAACGAGGATTTTAAAGCCTAAATCTCAGGATGTAAGCCAAACCGACAACAGCGACGAAACAAATAGCGCAGCGCACCAGGCTACCAACAGTAGAACGAAACAACCAAACGCTAGCAAACGCACTCCAGCAGCACCTGTAAAAAGTCTCAGCAGTGGTAACTGATATAGCTTATTGTCAGTTCAAGAATAATCTGACGACACCGAAGAAGCCGACGACAGTGCTGAAGCAATGCAAGTTTTAAGACCTACACTAATAGGCGATAATCGGACCAAATGCAATCGTCCCAATATCAACTCTAATATCAGTACACAGACTCAGAAAGATCAACATCAATCTCACGACAAACGCACCTTTAAGTCTAAACGCCAAGAACTACGAGGCTAGCAAAGCCAACACGACGATATGGTAATTGTAAGAGATTAAATGCTGAAGTTTATTCAGACAGGAAAGCTAAGAAATGGCTCGAACAAAAAACTTGCTGCCAAAATGTTTCCATGGGCAAATATCGACGACATGGTCAATCATGTCACGCAAACGCTTTAGAAACATCCAAAGCAGTTGATCGTCTATGTAGGAACTAACGATATACCGACTACGTTACCATCAGAAATTATAAAGTCCATCTCGGCTCTTGAGGAAGCGACAACGACCGACTCGACCCTACTATTGATGTGACTTTTTCTGAAGTAGTGCTAAGACATGATGATAAAGAGCTCGCAGAAAAGGTAAACTTGGGGAACAATCGATTATATAACTTTGGAACACAAAAAAATTGGGGTCTTATTTGTCATAAAAACATTAAGGCTATACACTTGAATGGGTCCGGTCTACATCTAAATAGACAAGGCTCAGCGACTTTAGCAAAAAAAAATTAAAACACATCTATTATGTTCTACCTGTTGACTAAACTATTCGGAATGCTGCTTCTCGAAAATTAATGAGGAAACATCATAACAACCTTAAAGAGTTGAGAGGGGCCTGGATTACCCAAAAATTGAAGGGTTTCAAAATTGCTAATTTAAATATTGCTAGTTTACCTGAACACATTGAAGAGCTCAAACTATCATTGAAGGAGATACCATTTGACATATTCTGCACAAATGAAACAAGACAGAATAACTTGATAGATACTAATGCGGTTAGGATACCAGGGTATAATGTCATAAGGCGTGACAGAAAACGAAACTATGGAGGAGTAGGGACCTAATTTTACTAGGGGATCTTAAGTGCAATTTATTTTCTGTCGAAGGGAGTATGCAAACCAAAAAACTCAAAAGCCTAATGCCGATATATCATCTAAGACAACATATCACCACGCCAACGAGAATGACCAGTAATTCACAATCTTTGATTGACATCATTCTAACAAAAAAAGTCAGCATAGCGTACATGCGTCCACTGTAATCAAAATTGATCAGATTATATAAAAGAAACGTGATCAGCGCGGGACTTAAACAACAACAGCTTTTTTTGTACTTGAGTTAAATAACAACGCTGACCATAATTTGAGTCAGTGCTTTTTGCTCTGAGCAACTTTCCCTTCACGGCACAGCTGAAAAAGATAACTCAAAGTATTAAAATACTATATAAAAATCTTTTCCATCAGCTAGTCAAATGACATTCTAATATCCACAGCACTATGAAGGGATTTTGACATTTACAGCGTGTTAAATCCGATCTTAATGAAATGTCCAGTTTGTTGCTCCCTTGGGCCTCCAGGATAGGCCATTGATGTCGTTTATATTTCAGTGAAATATAGAACCTCTATGAAAAATATGCTTTGTTTTGGGGTCTTATTAGCAGACTCCAATTAATCTCAGTATTCGTTTGAGGTATGCACGATGTATATTTATTATTGCAAAGCTTTCGGTGCGTTAGCCTGGACCTTTTTAGCCCGGTCCGTTAGTCCGGACTAACGGACCAAAAGCTTTGCAACAATAAATATACATGGTGTACACCTCGAACGAATACTGTTATTGTTGTTTCGCCATGCAAACCTACAAGAATCCAATTAATTTGTTGCAGAAAGTCTTCAAATTTGACTTCTACCTTTACTCAACAACAAGAAATGTTTCTTAAATCTATCAAATGAGTAATGTACTTCTGGCTATTTTTATATTTCAGTTGTTGATAAGGTGATGTAAAAAGTTGAAGTAGTAGCTGATAATAGATATGTTCGCACGTTTTCTCTGTCTTATCTTTCTTCTGACTAATTGATGCCACCTGTTGTGCTACTGTTTTAAATCTACCAACTGTTCATTGTTTCCATGCTCTATAGTTTTGTCCCCAGGCAATTGTAAGCAGTTTCTTTGTTTCATTAAATCTGAAATCTACATCTCGCAGATTGTTTTTTGCCTGCCAACTGCTCAAGGGAATATTGCAGCTAATAACCCAATGTTCTCCGGAAGCAAACATCCAGTTTCACAGCAATTCCTTGAATCTCCTTCACACAGGAACCCACGGTTGCAGTACACTATAAATATTTAGAGTAAACACAACAATTTGCAAAGAAACCTTCAAAAATGCATAAATTTTTACATTTATTGATGGACATATATGTAGTGACTAGTTCCTTGACAGCACAGCAGGAGGATGAACTGGCTCAATTAAGATGGGTGCATACCCTGGTGCACAGGACACCACGTGTTTATTGGTAATAAGTTTGTTTGGGTTTAATATATTCATTGTTGGAAAATTGCTGCGTGAGCTACCTATCTATTTATATAGACAGACTTCATGAATAAACAATGATGGCGTGCGTGCGTTCAAAGGGAATTGAGGCGAGTTTTGTTGTGGTAATCAATGTTTTGCAATGGTAAAGCTTACACAACACGTGCTTTTACGCTGCATACGGCTCGAAATTTTTAAAATTGAAACACCTATCCATATGTATTTATTAAGGCACAACAAACCAGAAAATGATTTCAAATATTAAACCAACAGAACCACGTCTTATACGTAGGGGGCACTGGAAAAGTAAATACGAACAAGCTGCACTTCAGCGCAACGGCTTCTGATTAGTGAGGCTCAACTGAAGTCTGAAATGACTTTCACTGCACAGTTGTCAGAGTAAAATTTAATAGAAGCTTAAACTCCATAAAAACATCCGTACCGCAACTCACCACAAATACTAAACATCTTGCCTTGAATATCACAAAAATCAAACCAAATTTGTCAGTAGTCATATACAAAAGAGCTTCACTTGAATATTATGTAAAATCTGGAAATATTTGCTTCTGAAACTTCGTTTCATTCAAGCCATATGATATTATTCAAGCCCTTTGTTTCTGCAATCCAAACCTGCAAATAGGTACACTCCCAGTCACGTGATCGTGTCAAAAGTGATCCAACATCGATTCAGTTGCTCATTTTTACTTAGCCCATGACATAGCCACCACAGGACAGTGGATGCAAAATTCACGATACAAATATCACCGACTCCGGCGTAATACAGACGGGGATCAGCGACCATAGCCTCATATACATCTGCCGTAAAGTTGCTTTTTTGAAACAAAAGCAAAACTAGTAGAAAATAGACAATTTAAACACTTCAATGCCGTAAGATTTCAAAAAGACCTACGTCAAGCACTTGTTGCCTTGCTAATGTCAATGACGTAAATTGTGTGTAGGAGACTTGGAAACTAATCTCCTTAGACACTGCTATTAAGCATGCTACACTAAGAAAAAAACGGGTTAAAAGTGAGTATAGCCCACGGATGACAAACGAGATTAAGAGGCAGTGTCACCGTAGAGACTACTTAAAAAAGAAAGCGGTTAAACTTATTTCTCCTCAATAAGGAACAAAGAGACATTACTATAACTTCAAACTAGCTAGTAGTACGAATATGAAAGGGATTTGGCAAGTAATGATTTACTAACAAGGAAGTCTAAGTCAACTACGATTAATGAGATCAATGCCAACGGAGAGAAAATAGTGGGTGACAAAAGTACTGCAAACGAATCAGTTACAAATATTTTTCTGAAATAGGAAGGAAGCTTGCAAAAGAACCCCCCTACCCCCCCCCCCAATGACATGGATCATTTGAACTCTGTAGTTTCAGTGCTAGACTCATGTACCTTTAAAACCAATCACAAAAGAGGATCTAAGTCGTGTAATATCAAGTGTGAACGTAAGTAAGTCAGCGGGTGTTGACAAAATTTCAATAAGACTAAAACAAGCAGCAGTATATACTGTTTTGGTACCCCTGCAATACATATTTAACTTGTCAATAAACACTGGTATATTCCCTGATGATTGGAAAATAGCTCGAGCTGCTCCTATCTATAAATCTGATGACAAGACAGACTGTGGTAATTATGGACCACTTTCAGTTATATCGAATGTAGCCAAATTATTTAGGAAATTGACCTATAACCAAATGCTTCTTTTTTTGAATGAAAAAGATGTTCTTGCTAAGGATCAGTCAGGCTTTCACCATAATCACTCAACTGAGACTACACTGCTAAAAATGACAAATAGCTGGCTAACAAAAATGGACGAAGATTCAATTAATGTGGTGGTATTTCTGGATCTCAAAAAGGCATTTGACACGGTACATCATTATATACTTTTGTCCAAACTTGAACGTTGTGGAATCCGAGGTACGCCTCTGCAATGGTTTCAGTCCTACTTATACAAAAGGAAACAAATTTGCAGAATAAACAACACTTTGTGGGACGAGACAGTGCTATGCTGTGGTGTTCCACATGGCTCTAATCTAGGTCCCTTACTATTCCTGGTATATGTAAATGATTTCCCAACCGTTCACAGACAACTACAGCTTCCATGTTTGCCGATGACACAAACTAGGCTTATGCAGTGCAAACGTCTGCACATATAGAGTATAAATTGAGCAAATACTTAGATAATATCCGAAATTGGATAAGAAGCAACAAGTTGACCGTAAACCTAAAGAAAACTGAGTACATGATTATCGGATCAAAATGTAAACTATCTAGACGCAATTTCTGAATTCCCAAAAATTTTACATGGCGATCACCATTTAAGGTGAATTAAAGAAAGAAAAGTTCGTGGTCTTATAATCGACGACCAACTTAAATGGAACAAACACAATACTGAAAAATGTAAGACTATCAAAAAGTATAGCTCTTCTGCGAAAAGCCAAAGATTTTGTTTCACAGAAAGTGTTGGTAACAATGTACAATTCATTAGTGTTGCCACATTTTAATTATTGCTAAACCGTTTGGCATGACAATAACAGCACTCATATCTTTAATCTATCAAACCTACAAAAGAGAGCTGCACGGTTAATAACCAGTTCAGACTATAGTGTTAGATCATTCCAAATTTTTGAAACCCTTCAATGGCAACCTATGAAAACTATTAATACTAGATAAAGGACAACTGATAATGGTGAGTAAAGTTTTAACGGGCATGGTGCCAAATTATCTAAAAATACTGTTCCGTGTATGCGACTACAGAAATTATCAACTGCGTAGTAATAAATTAAAAATGTGCCTACCAAAGCCAAGAACAGACTTCCTTAAAAAGTCTCGGTTATCGTGGAGCAGCTTCCTGGAATGAACTACCTCTCGATATGTTACGAGCAGTTGATCATTACCAACTAGTTGAATCATTGTGTAATATCCTCAATAATTTCTATATTCAGTAAATTCTGCATCTATATTGTATACGTTTTAAATACTTATTTAAGGGTTCTTCCTTTATATTAGTGGGTGTGTGGGTGTGTGTCGCACTGCTCTTTCAAAATTCTCAAGCTTGAAAGGCTACCGTGGTTAAATATTTGTAAATAACAATAACAATAACTAACTTTAGACACTCAAGGTGACAAGAAACGTTAGAGCGATACACGGAACAAAACGTTACAAATCTACATCTACGGGCATGAAGCGAGAATTTGCAACTAGATTTCAGGTTTATTAGTAAATTCCAGACAACGTGCCCGATGTAGACACTCTCGTTAACATGACATTGCCACAGTAATTGAGGTAGGTAACCACCAAGTTAAGCACCTCGAGCTAAGCGCTTCGACTTAAACTTTTTTCGAGTGAAGCCCCCAGCCCCTCCCGAACCACTCCCAAGCTTGACAAAGGCCTAACTCGAAGAACGAAACACGTTTTGGGCAGTTCGAGTTAAGCCCCAGGGCTTAACTCGAAGTCATATAAGGAAATTGACGTTCGAGCTATGCCCCTACATTAGAAGTATGTGAACGAGTCGAAGACAAATTATCACCAAATCGCTATAAATGCGTAATGTGCACAAAAAATACTTATGACTGCTTGCTTTAATTTAATGTAAAAATGCTAAAGTTCTGCAGTGATTGATTGACGCTCTCAAAGGAAAGTTGCACCATTACATATATTTTATTATAAAATGCAAGATTAAACTTTTAGAAAATCATACAAAAACATGCCTTTGGATTTTACATGTCCCATAATACGTTATTAGCAGACAGTTTTTAGCAAAATTAAAAGTTAGTTTAGAAACAGTAACCATGCTGTTCTGATAGTTTAAAACTCTACCTAGTCTTGTTTTGTTCATTGCCCGCAGATAATCGGGAGCCCTCTGCACCGTAACATAGATACATCTTCAGAGGCTGGTTGTGAGTAATTATGGATTATTATTTTTCTTAGAGGAATATTTAATTTACTTAAAAATGGCCGTTTTTCAACACAGCCAGGATCGGCGCAGAAGTAAATTTGACGGTAAACGGTAAATTGCTGATTGTGCCGAATATAAAGTCCATCAACAACAATAAATATTTGGCCTGCTTGCATTCTGCTCTTGCATTAACAGCACAATGGCTTCAGTCGATCACCACGTTTTGCTGCTTACTATGCTTGGTTTGATTGCCCCCTACTTCTTTTCTGTAAAATAGATTCTATTTTGTGAGAATTTAGAACAATTTCACTCGTCTCTTGTTCATTACCAGTCGAGGTGAATAAGGAATTACTAGTTGAGGCAGATTGTGGGCGTTGTTTTCCATCTACCGGTGCATGTTTCAAAATGCATTCGATTTCTGTGTCAGTGAACGCTACTTGCTCCAAAAGGTTACTCTTCTCAGGCGTGTGGAGAAGACTCATCGTTACCCAAATGATGTGTTTGCAGAGGATCGTATTACGCGGCAAGAAAAAGTTGAAAAAAGGATTACTGCAACTTGGTTTTCTACATATCTAAACTGTGTATTCCTTCCGTTGTCTTCAGCTAAAAAAATTTTGTGGCGTTTCGACGATTGGATAAGGTCTCCGAAAGCGCAAAATTCTTTCCATCGTCTATAGCCTTTTTCAACGGCTTCAAAAAAGCCTTGCTGCTTGTTTGTCTTCAGCTGTTTAATATAAAATACAAAAGTACGTGAGTATTTGACAGTGAAACCTGGCCCATTAGTAAAGTGCTGTAAGCCTATATACCAGTGAATTTATCTTAAGAAGAGTTTGGCTTTGAGTTTAGAGTTTACACTTTAGCGAGGCAGCCTTAATAGAGTGTAAAAGTCCTGACGTATACCGTTCAAAATGTTTCTGACACGCCATTAGTTTTGCACGAAATAGAATGTACGACAAGATAAAGTTGGTGGAATCTAAAATTGTTGGAAATGGAGTTAAGTAAGCACTTAACAACTGTATTCGAAGTAACTACGTTTTTATCATTTTAAAATACTTAGTGGTTCCCTTCATGCAGATAATGACGTAAGGGGGCAATATACTAACCTCTCTCCCGCTCTTTCTTCTCTGTTTTTCGTTTTCGCTTTTGCTGTTCGGCTTCATTTCCTTCACATTTGGAGGACAAATTCGACAAATATTCCTCGTCTTCTAAGTCTTCTGATTTTCCCTCATCGTTAATTAGGACGTCAGCGTACTCACTCACACGTTTAGACGGCGAGGGAAAAAATTTCTTGCATCGTTTTGTAACTGAAGGACTGGCTCCCCAGCATTTTACTCCTTGGCCAAAAAGTTGTAAGCTTCTGTCTAGGTGCAGTGCTATCACCACGTCCTTATAAGCAGCAACAACAAGAAAAAGACCACTCGATTCAGTTGTGAAGTAGATGCAATGATGCACCTCCGATTAGCTTGCTCCACTTGCACCAACAGGCATGTATGCTCTAGCAAAGTATCGCTTTCTTTCGACCCACGATTCAAGCCATGTATTCAAAAACCCACGCTTGCTTGATTTCTTTTGAATGAATGTTTTAATACTCTCAAATGTCATATAACTCAGTCGTAACAGACGTCATTAGCTTGTCTGCAAGTTTCTTGAAATTTCTTTGTTATTTTGAGTTGTTCAAATGTCTTGCATGGCGAACTACTGATTGCTTGAAACGGAATTCACAACTTACAATTCTCTCGCTGGCAGCTTTTCTTTCATAGACATCTTTAATTGTTGCCAAGTTTCCACAGTGCTCATCAACTGACCATCCTGCGGGATTAAACCGATAATCTTTTTTGGCTGTGAACTTTTCAAGTACCTCATTCAAACGCATCCAGAATATTACCGTTGTCTCTGTACATTCACACTCTAGTATTCCATGCTAGCAATTTTGGCGACTTTTCTCAAAAGTTCAACATACACATCAGCTGCGAGAGTAACAAACCCAGAGCATCGCTTGAAGGTTCTGTCGAAGAAACAGTATTCATTTGACAGAAAATCACCTCCATCCCGATTCATGGCACCTGCTAACTTCGCTTGTGTCCAACTTGTTTTGAAAACATACGATGGGATCTCCGTTTAGTTAGCCGTTGTTAGTCTTATATTTAAAGAAAGGATCTTTTTCCACGAGTTGTCTTCTCAGTTCCCTCAACAGCCTCAAAACTATGCCTATAAAGATGGATTACATGTTCTCTTCTTTTTACAATTTCTTACTCGTTCTTCCTGGATTACCAAATCAACAACTTTTTTGACATCGTCCCAAGACATGTTTTCATTGACGATAGCTTCAACAATAATATCTTTTGCAGCCTGCCTAGGCGTAGTCTTTGAACTTGCGTCAAATTTTTTCTTTCAGCCTTCTTCTTCGAGTTGTACTGTTTTCTTAGCTTCACAAGTGTGAAACCCAGGGTGGTATACATTAACATAATGTTTGTTCCTCTCGAACTCCCATATCTTTTTGGCACTACAATATACTCTTGTCGCTTGTTTTACCACAAGTATTGCCCGATACTTTTCCGCTTTCATCAGTCTCGAGTTGAAGTTCGTTTTGTTTCTTGTAGGCATCTAGAAACAACCATTTTAAATTGTCGTAACGGTATCCTCCTTTGCAGTGAGTGCTTCTTCTTTTTCCACTAAATCCTTTCCTGGTCAAAGTAAGTCATCTGTTCCAGCTTCTGAGATCTTTACTGCTGTCCATTGTTTTGAAGGGGTCGAAACTCAACCAAAATGCTACCAATCCGTTGATAGCATGTGCTAATTGGTGGACCTCCAACAAGTCTATGTCTGGAAAAGGCGCAATATTGCTTTTCCGAATAGAATAATGGTTTGTACTCCGATGACGTCTTTTTGAAGTGTTCTCGTTTCAGTCTTCACTAGGGACTGTTTGAAGCAAATGCCGAGCTACATACATGTTTCTATTGTCATCGCGTGAGGAGGAGTCCAAAAAATTACCGTCTAGTAAAACAGTTTCCACCTTTTTGTTCATGTTTCCTGGCCTATTTTGTTGCCATACTTGGGGAGAACCCATAATGACATTCACTATTTCACATTTCTCAATGCAACTGTCGATGTTCACTGCCTTTTCTTTTGCAATGTGTCGAAGTTCTCTTACCGACTTTCACATCAAATCATCGTGCTGTCGAGACGTAGAAGCTATGAAATAATTTTAAAAAATATTATTAAAAGATAACAATAAATCAAACAGCTTTTAGTATATTGATAAAAAGTGTGAAGCTCTTTTTGTATGCCAATTCAAACGATCCATAACTTCACAGCAAATACTGCGAGCTGATCAGACTTTGAGCAAAAGTCTTGAAAGGGTAAAAGAAAAGAAGTTCTTTTTACAGTATTTCATTACCTATCCTACATAAAATTACTTTAACTTTGTTGCTTTTATTCATAATCAAAAGTAAAGTTGCTCCAGATTTAAAAACAAAATGAACTATTTTTCGCGAGACTAGTGGTCCTCAGTTTTCTACTCGTTCTTGGAATAACTCAATGAAATATATCGTTGATATCATGATGATGTAATTGTGGACGAGGAAAGATAACAAAAACCTTTATAGCTACGACTTTGAATTAGCATTAATGATGTGATCACATTAGTTTTCTTCATCAATTTTATATAGTTGTAAAGAAAACGAAAAAGGTAACAAAGAAAATATCAGTTAGGCCTTTCTAAGCTTCTTACCCTCAAAATTTAAACAATTAGCCTCTTTAAAGTTCTTGTCCACTGCAACATCATAATGACGGCGAAGACGTAAAAACATGACTTCAATCGGTGGCCCAACGTACTCTGTGTTGATGTCATGTGTGAATGGATATAAAGTTGAGTGCACTGCTTCACTTCGTTAGTCACTTAAATTAAAGTGAACTTCATGTTTGTGACACTAACTAGGGCAAAAAGCAGGAACTCCGCAGCCCCTTTTGTTTAGTCTCTAAACATTTCGTACATCATTAGTTCATTTTCGTAATCTCCTACAAGACCGTACAAGTCTGGTTTTTCCTTCAGTTCTTGTAAGGCTTGTTGCAGCAAGCCTTGACAGATTTCATCATTTTTCCTCTAATGAACAAGATTCGATGCAAAAGTCTATGTTTCAACCATGCAATAACCAGATGAGTTTTTTTTCCAAATATTCTTCCCATACTTGTTGCTGACCAATTCAAACAAAGCAGCATCTTCCCTGTTCAACATCTGGGGCTCTCCAGCAGAACTTGTCAAACTTGCAGCTAGTGCACACGCAAAGCACTCACCAGTAAAAATGTGTCTTCCTTTGACTGAATGCCTATATAATGATTACATTTCTTGTATAATTGTGTTGAAACAGAATTGTCTTTATCACTGGAATAGAATATGTGCAAGGTGCATACGACAACATTTGGACATATCATATAGCGCATATACATATAGGCTACGTCCTAAATCAAATACTTCACTTGAAATCACACTTATCATCCTCATCAGTACTTATAATTTTCAGGTATGATAAAAAAATGTGCATGAAAATGAATATTAACTTAATGACGCTAGGTGACCTACAAAAATATAGCCGACGTCAGAAGTTGAAACCTATAAAAACCTATAAAAAGATTAACCTATAAGTTGAAACCTATAAGACACCTATAAAAAGATTAGGGTGGAGAGCACAATCTTAAGCGTCCACAGACTAGATGTATTCAGGGCTGCCTTTATATTTTGAATACTGCCCACTTCGTTGACAAACTCTGTTTTAAGAGATTCATGGTAACAAATTTTTTCTTGAACAACCTGAAGTAGTTCTTGCCACAGATATTTAATATTCAGTGCCATCACAACAATACCATCAGGCTGCTGCACCCAAATTGTGACGTCATGGTACTCCTTGATAAACCTTTGCACCGTCTTGATTCTGTTCCTTACAGAATCTAACTCTGACATGCTCATCCACAAAACGACGTCCGAACTTTTTAGTGCCTCTTCAAAATGTTTGAGTAAGTTCCAGTACCCATCATTCTAAACGAGTACATTTAAAATAGGCATTGCGTTATTTGATTAAATTTGCTAATGAAGAGTTTAATTAACATCACTTTATGAAGAAAATGTGAAACAAGAGTAATGAGAGCTGTGATGACGGCTGTATTTAAGTCTTTCAAATGCACATGGTGTCCGAACAGTTATTCCCTCTTTCAATCGTAAAGTAAAAACTTTTTGACATCTTGTCAAAGCCACGATCTCAACAGTAAAAAATCGTGCAACATATCAGCGAATCATGAAACAAGCGTAGTGCCCACCCAAGGCAAGAGAAGCGTCCGTGAGCCAATGAAGTAAAAGAACTTTAATATCCATAATTTGGACATCCAATTTTTAGTTTTGATTCGAAAACGAATTGACAAGGAGCTAACATTGAAAATATCAGATAACCTATTAAATACGATATGGCGTTTGCCTACTGAAAAGACTACTATGCGGGACAATTCTTTTCGGATTCTTCCAAGTCATCACGAAACAAATCAACAAGAATAGTGCAATGATTCAATAGTAGTAAATTTTCAAAAGTAACATACGCTGAGTCGTGACGTGTAAGGGCCTCGTTTACTCAAAGTACGGACAAAAATACAATAACGAAAAATAAAGAAAGAAAAAAGCTTTTGTTTAAAAACATTTATATTACCTTACTGCAGTCCTGTAAAACGTTTCCATACTCTTTAATAACAAATGAAGCTACGTCTTTTTCACATCCACTTAAGTTTTGACCCTTATCAGGATGATATTTCACCAGCCACCTTTTACACGATATACATGAAAAATACACATTTGTAAAATGCGCAAATATCTGCTCTCAGAAGCTTAGATTATAGCAAGACCAAGGAAACACAATTTACTTCTTAAATGTTTATTTCAATGACACAAGCAGGATGAGACTAACAAAAAGTTTGCACTTAAGCGTTGTGTTGAACATGCATCCTTACTTCCAGATTACCATTCAGTATGAAGTATCTGTAAACAGAGCGTGACATACACCTGAATCTCAGTTTAGTTATAGTTTGATGGAAACAACTCGAGATTGCGACTTTTTTAAGCGCTTACTTGTATATCTTCTCAACTTCTTTTCTTTAAATCAATTTCCAGTCTTGGTGAGAAAGGCGAAACACCTCTGAAATCGGGTGCAAACAATCGGTTGCTGCCGCACAGGACTCCCAGTAAAAGACAAGAGAGGCGTTTAAAGAATCCATTTCAAAACGATTCATGTTATCATGCTTTCATTACTCTGAGCAACAGCTGCCGAATGTGTCGCTTTCAGCTGCTAAAATGCAAGGTGAGAAATGGTGCTTAAAGGGCAGGTGACACGTGCAGATTTCCTATCGCGCCAGCCACGCAACATGTCAAAGTTTGCTGCCAAGAGTATCAACCGACGAGACAGGAATTGTTCGAGTAGAAAACGCAATAAAAGTTTTATGTGCACGGCCAGTTTGCCGCCGGTTGGGCCCTCACATGTTGCACATGATATGTATATAATCACAAACGACTGATATTTCGTATTCAAGGAAAATAGTGATTTAAAGTCAGTTAACTTTTTCCCTTGTGTCACTTTTTTAGTAAATAGTATTTATTCATGGAAACACTATTACAGGACTATATGAAAATCTTTTATAACATTTAACATTTGAATGAACAGTCTACATATTAGTACCAGTTGTATTACTAAGCTATCATATGGATGGAGTATGTCATGGTAATACTTTGATGTTACTTTCATAATAGATTTATCGTGAATATTATGTACAAATCGAAATATTTCCTGAGCGTTAAACAAGCGAAAAGCTTCGTTTACATCGTATAAAATGCTTATAAAGTTATGTCTAAGGTATTTAAACTTATCGTTAGTGCAGCTCATTGAGTATTGAAATTCATCACCAACTTCATTACTATTACATAAAATACATTTTTGTTTTCATGAGGGATTTTATTGTAACGGCCGTGATTCAATAAGTAATTAGTGGGCAGATATTGTCAATTTAGTTACGGCAAGACGATGTTTCACGGAGGTGATCTCGTGCAAATACTATACTCTTCAAAACCAAACTTTTATTTACACTGGCGAAAGTTTTCACTTTACCAACACTTCGTTGAATCAGTTACCCCCAGTAGACCGTAAAATATTCACTCAAATTAAAATTGCCTTAACTCATATCAATTGCACGGTTCGTTTACATACTTCAAATGTCGGGGCTAAACTCCAGTGTCAAATTCCTTAATTGACTTCGAGTTAAGCCCTTGGGCTTGACTCGAACTCCCCGAAATGAGTATCTTTGTTCGAGATAAGATCTGGTGAAAAGTGGGTGCAGTTTGGCACTCGTTTGGGCGGAGTCGGTGGCTTAACTTGAGAAGGGCTTAATTCGAGGTTCTTAACTTGAACATTACCGACTTCCAGTAATTCGGCCCAAATCACATATCGGCTGAGGCTAAGTCAATAGAGCGTAAATTTGCTACAGAAGTCAAGTAAATGCGATGATTTCAGCGAACGTATTACAGTCTAGCTGAAGTCGACTGTGGTTGCAATGAGGATTGACTGCAAACAATGAGCGGATAGTTTACATTATGTAAGTCAGTGCTAGTATAGTGCTGCAGCAACAGTAAGCAACATGCAGGTTGATTGACGAGAATGATTTGTATAGAAATATTGGCTAATTAAAACTATATCGACTCGTGTCATGTTATCAACCTATAGCAATCATCACTACAACGCTAAGCATCTGTTAACAACTGGAGTCTGCATCAGCCAGTGTAGCTATAGCTTGGAACTTTAATGCAGTCCATACTCTGCTTATTGTTTCTATTGGAAAACAGTCCACATTCCACAGCCATTTTTGGAAGCCCGTACATTCAAATACTATTCCAAAGCATACAACTTACAAATAAATAGATTGTAGTGACACCATCGCAATCTATAATAGAGCATGGTTTAATGTGCACACTGTAGAAGAGAAGGCGGGTGGTTAGATGTGCAGAGGTTGGCAGGGTCTGTGTAGCGTATAGTGCTGTAACCGTGCATAAGTATACTACAGACACCGACTCACACGCTGCTATCTTGTACGAGTAACACTCAATAGCTGGGACTTAACAGAGTGTGGCGGGTTAAATTTCTAAAGATATAAGATACTTTGCACTCTCCTTGAGGTGCCTATTTTATACCAGGCTTGAGCAAAGGCTGGTATCGTTCCTTGTCTACCTAAGGACTTCAAAATCGTAAAGGTAGACCGTAAGTGTTGTTCAATTGCTGTTGAATTAAGAGTTTAAGGTGAGATGGCACATCTCTGCATGTCATAAATCTGTGTCTGCTTTGCAATGTACGAATACAGTTGTCTTGCAATTGATCTCACTTGATCCTTGTGATTGTGAATAAACTAAAAGGTATCATGGAAATTGTGAGGTTTAGTTCGATATTTTAAGCATTTTCTAAATTGGATTGTCTCGCCAATCGGCTGTGCTGTCATTTACGACTTACAATGAACAGAAAAAAAAATTAAAAGCAAAGTTCTGTGACGCGTCTATTGCATTCGAATTTTCGTAATGAAATATTTATAGCCCATAAAGTTTGAATGAAAGCGCTGTCATAGTGTAAATATACATTACACTGTAAAAATGGTAAAATTCTTTATGTATTATTTCTTCGCGAAATCGATCAAATCATTTTTAAGAAATGTTAAAAGAATGATACAACTTTTAGCTTCTGTTCCAATAATAGAGCTATGTGCTTAGTAAAGTGTCACTCGTAGTTGTTGGCGTAAAAAGACAATTTTAGTGTGTGGTGCAATATTGTATAGGTTTTCAGTAACTCCTGACGCCTAACACAAGCACGAGTTACTAAAAACTTACAAATATGCACCGCACACAAGGGGTTTCTGCTTATGCCAACAGCCACGACTGATATTTTGCCATGCACATAACTCTAGTGTGCGCCAGGCTTCGTGTGATCATTGCGATCAAACACTAAGAGAACCAAGTGCTTTTATGTCAAGTGTTAATTTTATTTTAGACTATTAAAATTCTTGAAAGCACTTTTCAAGATCTATAATACATTCAATATCGTCGTTAACGATGTTAAAATTCAATTCTAACACTCAACCTCAGATGTTGACTTGATTTTACACCCTTTTGTTGAAAGGGCGCTGCTATCCAGAATGCCCCTTGTATACCGATGTCCTCCGTCTGTTTGGCATTTGAATTATCACCTCCTATACTTCAATGATATATATAAATTGCAGACTACTATTTTATAACACCTCTAACAAATACTTACCCCAATATAGGATCTAATGCTATAAGAGGATATTCGTTACTGTAGAGTTGTAGTATCACTCTCGCATGTTTCCCGCTTAAACTTGAGACGTAAATGGCTGAACGTGTGCTCCAGAATACTCGACGTTTTATCCAATCAATTGCAATATCCCGTGGAACATCATTTGTTTCCACCACAAGAGTGTTGTCTGTGCCATCAAAGTTTGCCTTGTATATATTGTTATTATCTTCATAATACATTTTCTTTTCAACCATGTCAATATCCAAAGCATTAGAATGTCTAAGGTTCCACGTGATCAATGTTGTATCAAGAGTGGTCAAGTCAATTGCTAGGATTTCATTCCAGGTGTTAGCAAGTAAGTATGGTTGAGGATAGGAACCTTTAAAATGTTGATAATTGATTAAATAACAAAATAAAAAATTCTTGCAAAATCATTCTCTTCCACAGGGGCTCACTGGGTTGTCTTGCCAAGTCGGATCAGTATTTCTCGGCACTTTAGTTAAGTCGTGCCGAAACAATAGAAAGTTTTAGGTTGATGTTTACTGCTAACGGCTGACCGCAAACGGCGAAGTTTAAGTTGCGTTTTAAAGTCACCTACTTCAGTTGTTCGTCGTTACGGAAATCTGTATAATGAACTGAAGCGTGGAATCACAACTTCGCTTTACAAAACTGTTGATACCATACAATCTAATGTGATTTAACGTTTGCCATTAGCAGTTAGTGAATTGTCGTGAACGTCAATCTAAAAGTGCCTAATAGGGCCATTTACTCGAGAGAAATTAGGAGGCGACTTTTATATCATGTGGCGTTTCTTTGGATATTTGGAGCTTGACTTTTATACAAGGAAGAAAACTTCCTCTTTTCTGGCATAAAACATGCATCTAAAAAAGTTAAAAGCAAACTTAAAAGCTTTTGGAGAGCGTTTCATGCCAGAGCCGCTTGTGCTTTTGGCTCACAGGACCGCTTTCGCTTGTCTCACTTCCCAGTCTGCTCTTTTCTTTGATTCGTTATATTTTTTGATCTTAATCGCAAGGCTTAATTTTGTTTATATTTTCCAATGAAATTGAGGGCGAGCTGCACGCCTTTCAGCACTTTTCCCTGCTCTGCGTTGTTTCAAACCATCGAACTTAGAGCGTACAGGTGAATATAAATATTTTTTTCCCAAAAATGCAACTGGTGACAGCGTGGCATTTTAAACATTAGGCATAGCGATGATGTAAAAACAATGTTCATATAAATTGACTCGCTGAGATATTTACGTATGAATCTAAATGCGTTCTGCTCAGTGAGCAAATCCGTACCAATTAAATAAACTTAGTTCGGTACGCTTATTGCACTATGAAAGAAACAAGCTTTGGTTTATAGATATACGCGCTTTTTAGTTGCTTGTCTAACACGCAACTCTTTTGCTTTCTAGTTTAAAAAGAAGTGACATCGAGAGAGTAAAAACAATATTTTATGCTGAGATAGTTTCCACATCAGAATAAGCAAAAACTTACAGGAGGCATAATGTAATTAACATTCACTTTGTAACCGCTCTCTTTATTGTTATCATCGGATAGAACCGTTTGCCATGCAATGATCAGCTTCTTTGTATACGAAAACACAGATTGTAGAAGCGTCATTGGCGACGTCGTTCCTCATGCTTAAAGTTCCAAATGTGGCTGGGAAAACACTTTTGCTATTTAAGTGGTGGGTTTAAATGGCCTATTTTCTACATTGATGGGAAAAAAATTTCTACTAATTTTCGCCCCGCTTTCAAATTAACGTAACATTGAAGGGACTTAAGGAAGCGTTGACCCTGAAGTAGGCTTATTTTAAGAGAGTATAACTGCTTATGTCTACTTTACTAAATGTTGTTGGTTTTTGATAGCAGTTTTCGTCTTTTAACATTAAATTAGCACCACACCTGAAGTTTAATTTAACTAACCGTTTGCAGTAATTTGAAGATTTGTTGTTTCGGAACGAAAATAAACTTAAAGATTTATGGTCATTCATTTCATCAAAACAAAGAATTTATTTGAACTTTCAACGAAATGCCAATAGCACGAAAAATGCATTGCTATAAGCCTCCAACAATCAACATAATTAATTATTTGAAACTTCACAATAAAGCTGTGACCATGGTACAGAGAATGGTATTTTGGCAGAACAAAAACTCGGCTGCCCGAATCACCACAATAAATCTTAAATATTTTTAATAGTAACATCTGAATCTGGCATCAGACACATTCTCAGATAGATGTAAGGTTCAATATTTGGGCTTATGGGAAATGAAACTTTGAGCAAGAAAGTTCCAGTTTTCCAAGCCATCCCAAGAGAATCGCGGTACCTAAGCTTCAGAGTTGCTAGGAACTGTGTTGCCGTATTTTCCAAATGAGATCTAATTACGTGACTGTCGATATAGCACATTCTAAGGCCGATCAGGATACAATTAACTGAGGTGGATAGATAGTTAGATAGTTTATCAAACATAATTACACAGCAACCCTAAGGCTGAATACAAGCCTTTTTTAACATATGAACAGGGGGGGGCATTCCCCCAAATCATTTTTAATAACCTCCCAGAAATGACATTTTTCCCATCCAAGAGAAGTCCCTTCTTCTGTATTTTACTGCAAACAGTGAAGTGCAGCGATAATGTTAATGGATCCATATCAAATACATCAGCTCAGAGTACATATTACAGAAGTCAATATGTTGCTTTTGACATGAAGTTCTTCAAAACTGTTTTGATATGAAGTGACGCAAAATGATTTAGCCATCAAGAGATAGAATGAGCACAAGACGTTAATATATTGACATATTTTGCATTCTTGTCTACTACAAAATCAAAGTATACAGATTAGGGGCCTGTTGCATAAAACTCTTAATCACTTTTTAAATCACTTTTTTGTAGGTAAATAGTGATTACCTTTAATCATTTACTTACACCGGTTGTATAAAAACTTAGTGTTCATGGTAAGTAAAGTGTGATTAAACTTAACTCTGCCCAAGAGCATCGTTAACTCTTCAAAGTGTAACTAAAAATGGCGATTTCAAAGAGTGAGCGACAAATATATCAGCAATTTAACATTAAAATAATCCCTTGCCAACGGGTATCAATCGTTACCTAACCTGAGAAGGCCTGTGCAATGTTAGCAAAATTTCAGAGAAGCTTTCTTTTGTCATTTCGGCAAAAGCG
Source organism: Phenganax subtilis (assembly GCA_025434845.1). Lineage (NCBI taxonomy): Eukaryota > Metazoa > Cnidaria > Anthozoa > Malacalcyonacea > Clavulariidae > Phenganax > Phenganax subtilis. Next base: position 32,934 of record JAOBYK010402013.1, read on the forward strand.
GAGGGTATTTTTGCTTCGGAAGCTTTTTAGATACCGAGGAGAAGCCACAGCATAAATAAAACCGCTCCATATTTGTCCACAAGTCGTAGTTCGACTCAGCTAAAACTCCTTGCGGTAAAACGCGTGTTTTGTTGAATAATTTTCTTGTTTTTTCTTGTTGACTTGTTCGTTTTCAATATATTCAATCAAAATAATGAAAATATTGCAAAATTTGCGGAAGTGCGAGTCCGCCATTGTATGCAAAATCTACGCCAGTGGCTAATAATTGAGGAATACTTCATGTTATTTAGTGTTAAATTACCTCCACATTTTTGCACAACCGGCCCCATTAGAAAATGTCCGTGGGAATTGCTGTAGCTACAGTTCACCATTCAAGGTATAAAATAGCAGGTTATTTTCAACGGAGACGAAAGTCTGGGTTTGGAAAATCCCCCCCCCCGGAAGAATCCTTAAAAGAGGCCCAGCGCTCAATTACATAATTAATTGTAACATCAACATATTTTCATTGAATAATGTAAGCTAATGAGAATAAAATAGCTAAAAGCATATTCACTGTGAAATCTAAAAATGTCTGATAATCTTTAAGGCTGCGCATCACAGAAATAAGAGTTTTGCAATTAATGTATCCAGGTTATTTTTTGCGTAAGGTCATAATTTGATGGCATACTTCGAAACCCGGACTGGACTCGGACTTGGACTCGGACTCAGTAAAACCCGGACTCCAAAATGTCCGGACTGGGTCATGAAACAATTCCGGACTCGACATTTGAAAACCCGGACGAATAATTTTAAAAAATCTGAACTCGAAACTGGGTTCAGGATTGCAATTCGAAATGGAGTCCGAATGATGTTATGGATTGGTTTTACTTTAAAGAAGAAATTGTTGTTTTTAATTATCTTTGTTCAAAAAGTAATGAAAAAACCCATAACAGTATTTGCAACAATTCTTTAATAATTTCAAACGATGTTTACAGTATAGAGTACAATGCACCGCATCCTACTGAAGTCAAAAAGCTTATCAGTTGCGATTTTGTAGTGGTGCTCTAGAGCATTTTTCTTGCCAGATGCTTGTATTTTTAGCAAAACTAAACTGAATACTGTGGAACTGTACAATCAACAATTGAACATGGCCGATTTGTTACAGCAGCACTAAGGTCACTATGGTAGCAAATTGGTCGCATATTTTCAAAGATATGCCCAACGTAGGTTCCATGAAACATCCACAAGCCTTAACATTCAGTTAACTGATGTATGAAATCTCAGTTATACCTTATCAACTGATTGATAGCTTATGGATTTTAACCAGAAAACTGATGGCCTTGCAATCATTTTTACTATTGTATGTCCTGTTATGCTTCAAGTAAGGAAATTAATGTGCCAATTTCAGTCCTCAGACAGTAAACACTTTTACTCACTCGAGATTTCCACGGCACTTCTTGACTTCTAAATAGATATTTGAGTCTAGATATTAAGCTCCAGTTTACACGCTATTGTATAGTTAAATAATTACGATTGCAGAGGTTACGGATAGACTTTGGTCAGTTTGCACACATGTGTGTTTTTACAACTTTTTCTACAAGTTTTTGTGTTAACTAATGCAGTATTGTCATAAATTTACGACCTGGACGAGCTTGACTCGAAACTGTTTAATATGGTGTTGTGACTCTAAGAGTCCTGAATAGTGGAGCACATTCGACTTGAATTTCTTTGTTTATTGACTATTCATACGCTAAAATTCCGTAGGATGGCATACTTCGATGTTCTTTTCCGTATATGCTCCGCAAATGCATTGACAGTTCTCCGTTGCTGATACAGCTATCGCCTGTCAGTTGTATATGGTACAGTTCTACAGTATTCAGTTTAATTTTGTCAAAATTGCAAGCATCTTGCAAGAAAATGCTCTAGAGTCCTCCTACAAAATCGTATCTATAGGATAAGCTTTGTGACTTCAATATAGGATGCGGCGCATTGTACTCTATACTGTACGCATCATTTGAAATTATTAAAGAATTGTTATGTATACAGTTATATGTTTTTGTCATTACTCTTTGAACAAAGATCATTAAAAACAACAATTTCTTCTTTAAAGTTAAAACTGATCAATAACATTATTCGGGCTCTATTCCGGGTTGCAATCCCAAGCCCAGTTTCGAGTTTCGAATTTTTAAATTTATTAGTCAGGGGTTTTAAATGTAGAGTTGGAAATTGTTTAAAGGCCGGGCTCGCATTTTTTCGGGGACCAGGTTTTTACTGAGTCCAAGTCCGAATCCAGTCCGGGTTTCGAAGTGTGCCTAATATGACTGGTCTTCTGTTACTGAATAAGCCGTTGCAAAGGTCTTATCTAGGACTTTGTAGCCGTGGAAGTTGGAGTTTTTCCACGTTGGTTTGTATAAATTTCAGGAAGATAGGATTGAGAGCACGTGTTTTTTAATCCTTTCTAAATCATAGGATAATTACTTTGAGAGCTAATGATCGAAACTTTGAGGGTGGTACTCAGTGACAGGTCTGATGCAAGTACAGTAAAACTGAATTATATCTTGATCCAGTACTACAGCTCATTACAGTAATGTAGTAAAATAGAAACGTTCTCTATACATTTTTATAACTTCGTTAATATGTTCGTTCCCAAAATGATTCATGAACACAGTTACTCCTAAAACCTTGACATGGTTGACGACATCAAGGTCCTTCTCATCTGCAGAAACGGCATCAAGTAAATGTTTTTGTTGTTTTAAAATCGACTCTAATTTCCGTGCACTGTTTAGTATTTAACTGCCACTTGTTTTTGCACGACCGATTCTAGACAATAGCAGGCTCTCTAGCATTTTAAAACTCGGTAATGCAACCATGGTGTCGGCTCAGATTGGTTTATTAGAATTCTCAATTTAGTTCAAAAATGAGTGCACGTTCAAACGCATGCTTTTCTGCGTTTGGTAAACAAGCTAAAAAAATCAAGAAGAAACCGATTATAATTCAGGATTTCAGGTTCGTATTGATAGAAGCCTTCACGACAAGGTCTTGTGTGTCATTATATACACAGCAAAAAATGAGATTCTTGTTTTGAGAAAAATATTACTCAATTTGAGAATTATTTTCTTGGTTTGGGAGAATAGCAATAAAATTTTTCTTACAGTTTCTTACTAAGAAAAATATTCTTAAGAAAACGATTCTTAAAATGAGAAATATGGAACTGTTTGGGGGAAAAGTATTTTTCCTAAAACAAGACAGGTTTCTTAAAACAAGAATTAGTTCATCGTATTCCAAGAAATGCATTACTTGCATTAAGAAATTAGAATCAAGAAATATTTTCTAGGTTTAAGGTGGCTGAAATTTTTATATTAAGAAATATCTGTCTTATAGTAAGACTTATTTTCTTAATTTTAATTCAAATTATAATTTCCCTTATTTTCTTGATAAAAACATTTTTATGCATTTAAAACTAAAAACATTTTGGCAATAAGAAGAATTGTATTTGTTGTCGGAGTAATTGTCATAATTTTTTTTACCAGATGAGCAATAGATATCACATTTATTTTGTACAATGAAGCCCCAAGAAATGAACATAACTTGACATGCAAACTACAAGTACAGACTAAGTACAGCACCTTCAAAAAGTGCAGTAGTTTTCTTCTTTGTATTTTCTGAATGCCTTCTAAGTAAAGACAGCTGATATGTCTGGTAGCATATTATCATCATTAAAAACGTCATGCTGCATAAGGTTCATTCCCATCTCAACAACTTTGGGTGGAGTCAATATCCACAAAGTAGAAGTACGCAACATATGCCACTGCAGCAAGCATCATCATCTTGTTCTCATTAAATTTAAACAAGATTTTGTCACCAACCGCAGTCACAGAGTCATAGAGCACCACTATAATTCCATTTCCATGGATCGTTCAAGTGTTCAGACCTCTTGAGTCTATATAGCAATGAAAGAGCATGCTGTAATCAGGAGTAGGTATATTTGTCTTTTTTACTCAATATAATGTACATACCTTTGAGTCATGGACAGTTTCGATCTCTGTCCAGCCTCCAGCCTGGCACACCAGGCAACAACATACCAAGATTTGAACAAAATATGCAAAGTCTGGAATAATTGCTGTTGATGTGGCTGGAAGCCCTGCACAACCTGTTTTTGATGTGATTACATGTATATGGTCAATCCATAATTTCATATATTTTGATGTACAATTACTTCAGACAGTATGTTTTGATC
>JAOBYK010402014.1:0-15561 GCA_025434845.1 Phenganax subtilis
GTGGGTGGGACCTCACTGGTGGGGCGAGCCTCTGTTTCCTCTTTGGACATGGGCCCATCACTTGAACGAAGTCGCCATCAGCCCACAAAAGTCAACAGGATCCAACAAAGTTTGTCTTGGCAAGGATGACTGGGCCGATACCACAGCAACTGTAGTCAACAGGATCCCAAAAACACACACGAGAATCAAAAGAACACGCTCATCCTCGAACCAGAACTCCTTTGGGCCAAGGAGCTGCATGAGAGTCGAGGATGATAATCACTGGGAACCTGCCATTGGTGCATTGCTTGCAATCATCCGTGACAGGGCATCTCTACATTTTGTTTAACGTGGTGCATCAAGCCCCGTTTCCAGTCACTTCAGGAGAACTCATTCATTGACATCGAGATTCACCACACAAGTGTCTGCATATATGCCAAAGACAAAGAAAAACAGAATCCACAAGTCAAAGACCCCTCCAACTGCCTGAATAGAACATAACTTGAAGCAAAACAGGAAACAGCCTCCTTTCCGAAACCCAACCAGAAAGACCAGAAGCCTTCTAAAGGCACATTATAAGAAAAACAAACATAACAATTTGTTTCAACCTCCAAAAGCTGAGGGTCTGAAAGGAACAAACATACACGCTCAACTCCAGTATACTCCATTGCAAAACCACCCCCCAGGATATCCCCCAACAAAAGGACTGGAGATACATCCCATCCAACCCGACCGCGGCGGCGCGTGGGCCGCGGCTCGCCTCGCTTCCTGGGCGCCCAAGTTCCGTGCGGCCACGATGCCATCGTGGCTCTCACGGTGGAAGAGGCCTCGGGCGCTCCCGCGCACGCGGGCGTGCGCGGAGGCCGGAGGACGGTCAGGGACGAGGAGCTGGGCATCAGGGAAAAGGGTATGGAGATGGGGCATGGTTGGAGGATGTTCTGGTCCGACAAGCAAAAGAGACACCTTGAACGGCCACGCGTGCTTGGAAGAGGCTTCCAAAGAGGGAACCACGGAAGATGCGTTGCTTGGGAGTTCTTCCGGAAAACGCGACTATAGTATAGGAGGACTTCTATAGAAGGGAGGCCTTGACATGCACAAGACTGTAGATAGAGGTCCGTCAATGGAAAAAGATCCACATCCTGCTCCTTCGACATTAGTGGCAGTGAATGCACTACAAGAGCAGGGGAGGCTTCATGTCTTGGCTGAGCTCCAGGGTACACATTCTCCAAACAAGGAGTCTCTTCGTTAGTTGTGTTTGGTCAATGAAAGTCTCAACTGTCAACAAAGCATAGTTCGGGTGGATGAGATCAAGGTTAGAGGCTGAAGAAGAACAGTAAAGCTGAGAAGATCCCGGTTGGGAAAGGAAGAATTACAGTGACCTCACCAATCCTATCCAATCTTCACATAAACATGATTTTAATTCGCGCGTATGGATTTCTCTCCTTTGACAACTGGGAAGGCCTTTTTGACAAGAACAGTGGTCGATGCTCCCAAAAAAGACCCCATCGTCCTCTCGCTAGCTTTTTGCTAAACAATACACCCCAAAGTGTTTAGTATCCAAAAGAGATGGCATGAGATGGCTAATGGCTCTCTCACATCAGCTCTTAGCCTTCATTTAGCTAAAGACATCACTTTTTGCAACCAATCTTTTCGCTACAGTGGTTTCAGGATAGATGGCACTGGAACCCAGAGATGTCCTTTGCATGGGAGTCCATGTAAACCATTAACTTGGGGATTGTGCCATCTACTCTGAAAGCACTGTATAGTCTCCAAAAGTTCGGCTGCGCCAAGGGCCTGCAACGAATTGATTAGGCTAAACCGGTGACTAGCATCATCAGCAGGACCAGCTGATGATCATGCCGCTGATGAAACGACATAAACAGGCTGGTTAACATTCTGCCTACTCAACTTTTCCACAGGCCACACCTTCACATCTCCCCAGGCAAGCTACTTCTTGCAGGCATACTCCGTGAGAGCGGGTACAAAATGAATCGGCTCTGATCGATCACTGTTGCAAAAATACACAGGGCCCCCCCCCCTGAGTACTTAAACTGGTGCGCCTGTCAAATTAGCTGAGCCATTTGCTGACACTTGCCGAACCCTCTCTCTCTCTCTTTCCGACCCTCGGTCGTGGGGGTTTCCGAGGTATACTGATCCTTCCCTTCTGGGCCACCCCAACCACACTTGCTCCCCTGCGGCCACGCAGTGTGCTATGAACACCCCTAGTTCCGCAGACCGCTGAACACCAAAAACAAACCCAACGAAACGCGTCCGCTTCGCTCCGCTTCGCTTCCGAGCCGCGTATCTTTTCAGGTGGCAGGTCCCTGGGACGTGTGAGAACAAGGGTTTTGTGAAAGACGAAGAAAGCAAATTGATGAGGACATTATATATGGGTGCATATTGGAATAGGAGACCCCTCAAAGACCTCTGGGAAGAATCAAACAAATACTAAATCCATTGGTTGGAGGTAACCCTTTTGCAATACACACCCATATGGCCGTCGGTCCAAAGCTCCCCCAGCAACCATGGTCAACCTTCACAAACTCGGCGTCAAAATGGCGTGCTGTAAGGTGCGTCCGAATGCGTCAAAACAGCGAGGAACGTAGGTGGACATCTCCGTGTCCAGGGGAATCTCTTGATGTTCAAAGGTACAACAAGGTGCAACTGAACGTGTTCTAGGGGCTCCTGGCATCGCTACCAGGAACAAGGATGCTACTAGGGGCTCCTGGCCTTACTACTAGGAGCAAGAAGCTACTAGGAACAAGTGCATCGCTTCTAGTAACAAGTGCCTTACTACTAGTAACAAGGACGCTACCTAGGTACACTGTTCGTCCAGGAGAATCTCTGTGCGCCGAGCAAAGGTGCAACTTCCTTCACTTCTGGTGGGCCTTGTAGATTATCCTTTCGGCAACATGAGGGTTGGATTGCAAAGGCCTGCTACGCACAATAGGGAGACCTCCCTATAGTCCTATAGGCTTGTGGTAGCAAGAATCAAACCCGATTGGTTGTGGGACCCCTTTTTGAGCTTCAAGTCAACCTGACATGCGTAGCTCACTAGATCTCAATAGGATTTCCACTGAAACCTGTCCCAAATGTCCGTATAGCAAAGGGATGCTGCAACTGCAGCCCCACCTACTCACAGGTTTCCATGGCTCCTGCACTTCACACTCCGAGGCGCTTCTGCAAGCGCTCCAGATGTTCTGGTAGCAACGCCAGCTCCTACGCTGAACGCGGATGGACAAAGAACAAAAATGACAAAATCCCGTAGAAGTCGTGGTGGGGCATCCGCAGATGAAACACGGTGATTTGCCTGCTGATCCAAATCACCGTCGTCTTTGCCAGCATGCTTTGCGGGCGCTTTATTTCTACCCTCCGACTCCGACTAAGGGTTCACCTGGGAAGCAGGCTTACTAGGACACCGGATGTGGACAATGTCCCTAAGTTTCAAAGACTGAGCAAAACCAAGAAGCCAACAAGACTGTTGGGATAGCACACCTGCAAAGGCTCTTCTGAGCGTTCGTCTCAGACACATACCACATATATAATATATATATATATTATATTTATCCATTTTACTTTTATCCTCCGGGTGTTGCTACTTACTCAGAATATCCCCATCCCACTCACAGTCGATAGTGAGGGGACAGCCTCAGTTGCTACAAACAAGCTCCTCAAAAACTGCCAAGCCAAAGTCAACTGTCACTTTTGGCTAACGGAGTTCTCCTCCAAATCGCTGTGGTCATCTATGAGCAAGATCTGCCACATCAACAGCGTTCAAGTTGAGTGTGAAAGCAGCTGGGAGAGGGGGAGCCCCAACCCAAAAGCAACTTGAAGAACACTGGACGTAGCTGGCCCGACCAACACCCACTGTCGAGGCCCCGCAATGATGATAAACCATGGTCTTGGGTCTTGGGTGTGCAATCTCTTGGACAGGTTGCTACACATGACATGAACTCTTGGTAGATCCTTGACCAGCAAGCGGACAAAACATTTGGAGCAAATGAAGCCTTCAGGTGTCCATGCAATTCATCCAGAATCATCTGCCAGTACGTCGTAAAGCATGCCTGACAGTCTTAGGTTTAAGAGGCATTGTGTTGGGTCTATCCCATTATATAATATAGTACCAGAAACAGTGGATGATGATGGTTAGTATTCCCATTATATATACCAGTAACAGTGGATGATGATGGATCGTAATTAAAGGCCTTTCTCTAAATTAATTAGTGCCGCCCTTGTCTATCGACAGCTCTACAGGTCATAGGACAAGGCCGCAAGGCATATGCACACGAGCGGCGCGGGGGGGAACACCCCACCGCATGGGAGCGCGATGGATCATGCAACGGTCACCCGTTGCCAATGCGCCAAGGTGTCTATAAGGTTGGCTGTCCGCAAATAGAATATGGACACACTCTTGTGGTATACCCAGTATATGCACTCTTTTGGCTGTCCATTCCAGTATATGCACGCCACAAATGTTCAACAATATTTTAACATATACTGCATACACTCTTGTGGTGGTTGAACATCGAGCTTGGGGGGTCTTCAGTCTGAGGCGAACCTAAGCACATCGCTACTTAGTATATTGGTGTTGATGCAACGCTCGAAGCGTCCCATGGGATCAGTGGTCGCAGAAAGTAGTCATATGCAGAAGAAATCATCCGATATTGCCTTTCACTGGTCGGAACATGTCCAAATTCCTGCTATATCCTGGCCTTGATGAATTTTCCCTTCATTTCTAGGATGTTCTTGTCAAGCAAAGGTACAGTATACATGTGTGCATTTTGACAGGGAGATCCCCCAACTACTGGGTTTGGTCTAGTTTCCTTCTTTCAAAGGGTCATTGCCGAGGTCTCTAAATGTAGGTCATCCTGCCACGAACCGCTTCGCAGCGTTTCGCTTCGCAGCAGTCCGCCTCGCCCAGGAGTTCTGGAGGTGAGAGATTCAAGACCTGAGATTTGCACCAGGTCTATGATGTGTCCTCTTTCCATAAGGAGACCCCATGACACATCCAGACCTGAAGACGCCTCAAGAGACAGGAGACATGACACCGAAGACTGGAGACTTCGGTTCGGACAAAAACGAAGCCACCCGTCGTCTAAACCACTCGTCGGGATGGGCTCGGGTCCACGGCTGTCAGTTAGGGCATTGGTCGTTGACCTTGGGATCTGACCGGTGAACCATCGGAGGTCAACGTGCCATGACTCAACTGGTCAACCCTAATTCCACCTATCAAGGTGGTTAACCTATTCAGGTGAGAGGGACTGGGGGGTGCCATGACCTCCAGGCACAGATGTCACATGAGTGATGCACCAGATCGCTGTGAGGGCATGGTCAAACTGACATGCTGACCCGAGACGCACATGAAATGAAGATAGATCACATGATTGGCCAGGCTATACTTGTAAATTCTCAGGGTATTTAATATGTTTCTCCAGGAATTTAATGGACTTCTCAGGAATTCAATCCCTCGGTGGATCGTGACCAAGAATCAACCTGCTCTTGATGCCTTCAAACAGTGAAACCTTTTGGAGGCTCCGAGTACGTGATCCACGCATTCAGGTCAGACATGATTGTAGTATGCTTGGAATTCTGGGAGTATTAAGCAACTAAATCCCCTGCAATACAGCATTAGGTACAGAACGTTTTCTGTGAATGTCATCAACAGCCATGGTCCATACTCGGAACTAAATCAATGCTCGGTCTCCCTTCTTGAAAAAAACACTGTTCAATTCATCATGCTCAGAATGTTCTGCAACAGTAGGAGTTCCGGATATCTTCCACTCCCTTCATGTGCAAAGCTCGCCACACCAGGTCCGGTCCTCGCCCCACAGTGTGGGAGGACCATTGTCCTTTCGGTCCTGGAAGGTTCTCGATTCCCTTTTCGCCGTGATGATGGTTGGTCTAATGCAAACTCTTGATTGTCCTGATTGTCTTGATTCCCTGTCCGATTGAAGGGGACCTCTTCACTTGGGGGGGGTTTATTAAATCAAGAGTCTACATTATTGGTGTGAATCAGGTCTTCCCTAAATCATACAAGTTTAACGCAATGTGCTGCGCTGGATGACGGAGCAATGTTGGTTCCTGTGACACTGAAGACCCCATTGGTGAGGCACTATCACTGCCATGTACAAATATAGAACAATGTACACACGACAATGTGCAGGTCTGTGCACTGCTTAGTGGTCTGAAACCACCCGAAGCCCTTTCCAAAAAGGGAATGGACAACACAACATCCTGAAAACCAGTTCCCAGTCTTGCGTGCTTCTTGCGGATGTGTGTGAGGCGCCATGAGCACATTGCGGAGCAAGGTGGAGAGTGCCTCGTTGAAGAAGATGATAATGACCTCAGACGTGGGAAACCCGACACCACACATGAGCTGCGGTAGAGAACCCTGGTAGTAGAACCCGACACCACACTGGAGCACGGATTTGCGAGTCCGGTCATGGGGCCATGGGGGACTTGGGACCCGAAAACACTGGAGGATAGTCATTTGTAGCAATCCCCACTGAAACATCCATTGGGTGCCACAACCAGTGGCTCAGTTGATGACCTGAAGGACACTCACAAGTGTAGAACTCTCTCCCTCTCTGTCTGCAAGCCTGAAGCTTCTCCGACGAGGGCCAACCTCTTAAGGGCTCCAGTCCAACCTCCGTTTCGCTTTCGGTATTTGCTGTGGGTGACAGGAGGCTCGATCTGTACCTTCTCGAAAGGTAGGATTGGAGCGATTTGGACTTGGAGGATCAATATTATGCCTGATATTTGTTCAACGTGAATTCACTTGTCCCAAACCATAAAACACTACAGACGGCCCTCAAACCCATGAAAAATAAGGGCGTTCACATGTCTTTTGATAGGGAACATCAGGTTTTTGGTAGTTTGTGGGGTAACATAGTAGTTGGAAGAACCCCAAAGTTTAAAAGCTGGAGAAGAACCCCCTCCGACCTTCCCGCCCCAAAAACGACACCAAGGCGCTGAAGCCTTGGGTAGCTCCTCGGTGCGGTAGCTGCGCGCCCTGCACTGCTCGTTGCGCAAATCCCGCCGCGGCCGCACCTTGAGTCGCGGCTCGGTCGGGCGAGCGAGGTGAGGCGAAGAGGTGGAGCCCAAGAAGGGGTGGTGGAACAAAGGTGGACAACCGTGGTGGTACCAATCCAGGGGATGATTTCTTCGGATGTCCAATGTGGACCAGGTATATACATGTTTGAATTGATAGCTTAGATTATTGTCGTAGGCATAGGCGTTTCTTTCTTTTCTCGGGTCATGAGTCATGTCACAAGTCTAATTGTTGTTCGACAAACGAACTGGAGTGTTCCAGAAAACAAGAACAAACATGGAGTGTCCAGAACCGCCCGCTCCTCCCTTGGGAAGGGCTCCATGAAACTTTTTTGGAGGATGGTGAGGAGGATGGTGATGATCAAGGACCACTCATTCCTGCCAGAACAGGGCTCCATGTAGATTAACTACCTGACATCAATATGTAGTAACAGCCTTACATATCCAATCTTTTCTTTAATTTACCCTGATCAAAGATTGGGCAACAACAAAATGCAAAACCTCTTGGATGACTCCTGTCAAAACTCTCATTCAAATCAAAGATTGCCCATCCTTGAGTGTAAGGGATTTGCAGCAATATGGTTCAAATGATGCCATGAACATGTGGTTCAGGTGTTGCCCCTTCTCCACTCTTCCCCTGCTTTGCGCACCAAGTAGCAAGGCCCAACTCATTACTCTTCTTCAAGTTGAAGCCGTACTGTTTGAACATCGCATGATGCTCCTAACCAGATCAAATTTTGACCCAATGGCCAAGTGGACATGCGGACCATGCGGATGGTGGAAAGAAGGAGCATGCTAGCATGACTAGAAATGATTGGATCAGTTCGTTGTAACATCTTATAACAACCAAGTATCAGTTCAATGAAGTTCCCTGCGTTGATCTGCAAAACCAGTACTCTGTTGATTGCCCTTGGAGCCGCTTGATTTAGTCACTGCCTGGGCACTAGCAGTTCTTAGAGTACCCGCCAATGGGCACGGAAATTTAAATGCTTTCCCAACATCCCAAGATTCTGTTATTTACACCAAGAGATTTAAGTGGTTGGGCCTGCAACTAATGTAGTGGTAGCAGCGCATATTTCATGCGACTTGATGTATATAATGCAGGAGGACTTAACCCAAGATCCCAGCAGCCTAGCAATTCTCCACGACTCTGTGGATATCCAATACTCTCTCAGAAAGACACCGAATTGGCACATATCTTGCTTTTTTACGCGGCTTCCATGTGTGCGTGCGCTTAGAAGAATGGTATGGAAATCGATTTGCAAAGACTCTTTGAACCTGAACACATGTCTCCTTGAGAGCTTTCTGCGACTTGATCTTGTCCTCAGAGAGAAGCAGGCCACCAGCATTGAAACAAAACACATGATGTCCCCTGATCCACTGCCTGAGAGCTTTTTGGGAGTGCTCCACTTGCGAGAGCCAAAGATAATGGTGACACTTCTCCCATCAGTCACCTATGCCTCATCCACCTCATACAAGTGCAGCATCTTGTTTGGGAACATGTAATCTTTGGATATGTTCCAGCACCCTGGTCTCCTCTAGAGGGTTGTTGAAACCAAACAAAGGTCTGAATTGGTGACGTGGCAGTGAGGCTCCAGGTTTGGATATGTTTGGCGTTCATGTCCGGAGCCCAGTGGCCGTCAAACGCAACTCCAGGAGATACTTCGGCGGCGGGCCTCGCGGACACTCCAGGACAAAAGGATTCAAACAAGTGAAACATGCTGAGCGGGGCGAAGTATGTAACCCATCAAACATCCAATCACCTTGCACAACATATTAAATAACACCCCAATTAGTCACCATCTTTCTCATGACCTAGTAAGCTCCAAGAACTTCCCATCCCCCCTACCCTATCGCCTGTCTATCATTACCTATCTATGAGAACCCCCACACATCCCCACACGACATGCCGCGCCACGCCGCACCTATATCCGGCTCCCTCGCCATGCCATGCGCGCCATGTGGTGAAGGTGTCCGGCTGGAGCGAGCGGCGTTCCCCGCGGCGCCCGCCGCGTGCTCGTGGTACGGGGGCGGTGCCTGTGCGTGGTGAGAGCCAGATTTCGGAGGGGGGAGGAGCAAAATAATGGCCCATAGTAGATGGCTCAAAAAAGTAAGAGTACCTTGGCTATTCTATGGCTTTTTGTGACCCGACAAAAGATGGGCAGCAGGGAAGCATAAACTGGAGAACCTGAAGGTCCCTGTAGGTTCTTGGGAGTAACTATACTATAGTGACTATAGCGTCTGCTGATGTTGTGGGTAGCTGAAAAAGTGTGTCAGCAATTGGGACATTGAACCAGCCAAATTACTCTGCCGGGAAATGAACGGTTGAACTCCGTTTTTGACAGGTTCCTGTGATGCTGCCAAATCCACTCTGTCATCCGTACGCCTTCTTCTTGTGGCACCCACTCAGCTTGTACTGCTGTGGCCTTCAGTCGAAGGAGCATCAGCTTGTCCATTCATCCAACCAAAAGGTCGAACTGCTGTTTTGGAGGAGATAGGAGGCGGGTAGCGACCAGGGTGAACACAAGTCGAGGGCGAACCTCTCCCATGTCAATTCACCTAGCACCAGTTGTGACTCGCCAGGGCATGGGCTATTCCTCATAGGGTTGCTTCAATCGTTCTTGGAGGAGGACTCACCTTTCAACGGTGCTAGTGCTACTTATACTTACTGCAGACATATTTCTGTTTGTGACACATAATTGTCTTTCTACCACAAAACGATTCCTTCACTAGCAACCAAAGGGTCAAGTTCCACTCAACATGCACTCCAGGGGTACATTCTTCCGGCGCTTGGCCATGCACGCAAGAACCCACCGGTGAACGTTGTCAGGATTGGAGCAGCTTCTGGACAAGTGAAGGGAAATACCAAAGACCAAAGAAATCCTAACCAAATGATCAAGCAATTCCAACAGTACAAATAAATACCCATGCCGCATGCCTCTAATTCTTTTTCATCGATGCTGACACATGGATCATTGAATGAGTGTTCTGAAATCTGGCCTCTCATCTGCCTTCAATACGACCAAATGCACAGGATGTCACGGATGTAATCCGAGCTGCGGCAGAAGGCAAGGAGTCACTTTGGCTGTGCCCAGGTAGCCTCAATGCATACAATGTTCTCCGTGCCACTTGCCCTTCAAGGGTTAGGTCTTGATTGGAGGTGAAAGGTTTCAAAGACCAGTTGCGCACGTTGGGCAACAAAAGACAAGATGCTCATTGAAGAAATTTGTCTGAGTCATCAGGTCTTTGCTTTAGTCAAGTCAGCTTGAGAAACTTCTTAGTTGGCCAGGTACAGTCGGTATTCTTCCTGCTACTCGGTGACGTGGTTGGATGAAACTGGGAGGTCATGACAAGTGATTGAAGTCTGGAAGTCCTTGTGTACTCCAGTGAGCAGCCTGATACCAAGTTCGAGCGGAAGATTTGGGAGATCGAGAGACACAACAATAGCCTGGTGGTAAGCTCTATTCAATGCCACTCCTCATCGCCAGGCAAAGCTACCCTTCCTCCCTAAGACCAAGCCAGTCATGAAGTATTCATTATTTGAAGAAGTAAAAGCCGCGAGACCCATTGGATCTTGTGATCCATTGCTGGGTGTGAGTCTCGCGAGCTTAAAAGGAAATCACTGCTGCTCCTTTCTCTTATTTGGAGGATACCCCAGAAGTAAGTCAGGAGCATCATTCATTTTAGAGAGCCTCAAGACCCCCATATCTGACTCCCACACTCCTCTCCCCAGAACCTTTGGACCTTCAAGCCCATTCCAAGTCGCCTTCAGAACAGCTAGCGGACACATCAAAGCCTAGACCTGGGATCTGCGGATGTGTGCGGCTTGGGGGAACTTTCTGATTGAAATAACGTTGGGTTGGTTTGCTCCCATCTGAGTGGATCAGCTCGATGAGGCGAGTGGAGTACTGGATGAGGTCGCAGAACATGCTGCATCTTATTTAGAACAGGGAGACGCCCTGGCAAGCTCGCTGTAAAAAAAGAAACAAGCCGTTCAACAAACATCTTCAAACATCATCAACATCCAGGGGTGTGTTCGGTGTTTCTGGTGTGTCCTTGTTCTTTTCAATCCGCACAGAAATCTCCATTGAACTCCAAGGCTCGATTGAGATGTCGCTCTTCGACCCGGTAGCCCTGACGCTATGCTCGACGCTCACGCGCATAGAGCGCGCTCCCGTCTGTTCGGATGGTCCATGAGAGTTTGAGGCAACGAGCCGATCTGAATTGAGATGAGTTAAACTATCTGGGATCATGAGATTTTGGAATTCGTGGTGCCAAGACTGGATACCTGATTGACTTATTGCCTACAAACCTTCAAGCGACCTGCGAATAAAGTTACCAAATACTACCACCTTACCACGGAAGCTTGTGAGACAAACAATCTAGCATGAGCTTCCTCAAACTTGACTGGTTTCACATCTTTCACAAGTTTCAGTCTCGCACAAAAAAACAGATACTGTAGGCGTTTCTCTTCGGAGGGTGGCAGTGATCCCTATAGGAGTTTAAAAAGGTGTGTCTTGGCCATGGATACCTTCTCCACACCAGTTCCGAAGTCAGTTGGCTGCCCTAGGCTGAGAAGGTGGGTGGGTGCCAGGAGGGTCCAGTCATACCCTCTGAGCGTTCTGAGGAGGTACAACTGTTCATCACACGACGTCCAGCAGCCTTGGTGTTTGGCGTGGAACACTCGTTCGCATGAGGAAGCACCGTGCTCAGCCCGAAGAAGCAGCAGATCAAGAGCACCTGCATGGCTGAGGCCAAGGTGGCCAAGGCCACCGCTGCAAGAAAACTTAAGACTGGGGGTGACTCAGACAGCATGGAAAATGAACAAGTGAGATTGGGGTAGCTTGCTAATTGATCCCAAACACCCACGCATCTTTGTTTGTCCAGTGCTTTGCTTTGCTCCAGGAGACGGTGCAAGAGAAGCATTGAGGAACAGTCTGTCTGGTGCCTTGCACGACATCATACAAAGAACACGTATTTTGGCCTCAATTGCAGTATGTTGCCAAAGATTAGAAACAGCATTCTAGCTGCATTGGGCAACCAGCCTCAAGCATCCCTCAATTTGCACTTACATACACCTACCATCGAGCTTCCTCTTGGAAAAGTAAACATTGGACAAGTATACCCAAAACATCCTAAAAACCACCTCCGCCACCAAAGGAATAAGCAAAACACCTAACAGATCTATGGAATTAGCACTTACATTCCAACACTCGCCGACACCAGCTTCGGCACGCTTGACGCCGTCGCACTGGGGCGCCTGTGCCCCCACTAGGAGGATGAGGATCCGACTACGGCAAAGCCAACCTGGGTGACGCAGGTTGGTGACGGTGACGGTCAGTGCCCTGCAGTTTGATAGACATCCTGCACCAGGTTTGCTTTAGGATGCACATAAAATGATCATAAAATATGTGGACAAGTAGGTACACTGCGGTGTGGATTATGTTGGGTAGCGCACCATGTTCACAAACTTAGAACTTGTTTTCATGGAGCTTCAAGTAACAATTTGCCGGTGACCTCTTGCTTCTTGAACTGTTTTTGATTGTTTTTGCCTCGGACTTCAAAGCAACTTGCAGCTGTTCCCTGGACCCATGAACCAAAGAAGCACCCATGTCTCCAAACACAACCACCAAAAAAACACACAGGAACAGCTTGCTCCAACTAGTCCAAACATTCCATGTGCCTATCATGCAACCAAATGGCTCAAAGAGCCCAAGAATCGCATGTCAAGCTCTGAAATCCACCATTTTAACTCTGAAAATGCACCAGAACAGCAAAAGAACTAACCCCCAAGTAACCCTTTTGCTCGAACAATCCCAATGTCGGCCTCATTCCTCTCTGAAATCCACCAGAGTTTGGTGAAAAGCTCCTATGGCAGCTGAGGCACAGCCTGCGCAAGCCTTAGGGCCCTTCGTGGCCTTTGCCATCTCTCCATCGTAGCGATGTGTAAGCGTGTGTGTCTGTGTGTTTCTTTTTTGGTTGATGTTTTCTTTGATGGGTATATGTTATTGTATAACTGACGTCAAGCTTGCTCAGTGCTGTTCTCAGCAGAGATCTTTCGAGGTTTGCGGCATATATCATTCTACTTGTTGTATTCATGCCTGTTGTTTATATGTTATCATTCAAATATAAAATAACTGAGAAAACACACATGATGATATCGGCCGCATGCGGACAACGATCTTCAAGGAAAGTTACATAAATGTTGGAACCCTCCTGCGTCTTCAATCGGCGTGCCTTGGCCGGAAGTCTCGGCGTCGGATCGAAACGATGCACACGAACATCAAGGCCCAACGGAGATGGCCGCGTGCGGTTGCAAGGCTGAGTTTTTTTGCGTTGGTTGGAGTGTGACGTTGGCGACGGACGTTTGGCACTGGCACTCTTGGAGCCTCACATGGCCGGACCTAATGATGGTTCCTCATATGGGGATTAAGCCCAAAACTGCGCGGAACGTTCCGTGCCAAGCCAATCCAA
This sequence comes from Phenganax subtilis, assembly GCA_025434845.1. Classification (NCBI taxonomy): domain Eukaryota; kingdom Metazoa; phylum Cnidaria; class Anthozoa; order Malacalcyonacea; family Clavulariidae; genus Phenganax; species Phenganax subtilis. The sequence goes on from JAOBYK010402014.1 coordinate 13,504, forward strand.
GCCGCCACGATTTGGGGTTGAGACATGAACACAAGCCAAACGCTTCATTCTCTGGCCCTTGGGTTGAGTCATTGAGGTGTATGCGGACTCAACCAACAAGGTAGGATTGGATGAGCTTTGAAGGCCCGTGGGGTGCATTATTGAATTATTCATTAATGAAGTCCAGTTGGATTTGGGGCCAAAAACATAGCCGTCACGATGGCTTACCCATCGAGGAGACTCTTTTGACAAACCATCTATCTATTTCAATGTTCCAAGAGTGAATTCACAATACTGCAACTTACTAAAAGCTGAATCTTCGATATCCTATGAATCATATGCCATCATTCATAATCATTCAATGCGCAAACATCCTCATGCGTCTGGATGATTCTATCAAGGGTAGTTTGGTGGGGAACCAGGACCTTCTTACATGTTCCAATTTGACGGCATTCGCTGAACAGGACCTTCGCTGAACCAAACAGGTCCTGTCCAACCTTCTTGGAATCAGATAGTTTGGTCGGTCGTCCAATTGAATCGCTGAGGAATTCATGTTCCAATTGGACGACCGACCCGCCCACCGATTCCACGATGAGCCGAGCGAATTCGCCGGAGACCACGGGGCCCACGGTAGCTGGACCCTCCAGTTTGTACGTTAGAACGTGGGACACATGAGACCAAACTGAAAATATCAAAAGGTGCAAGGATAATTGTCTTCTTGCTTCTAACAATCTTCAACCCCATGTTCTTAAGCCCACAGGCATCAATGGACTGTCACCCTCAATGTTCGACTTCACCAACCCACCCATCCCCACGTTTCCGAGGTGGCTCCATGGGGCTGTGGGTCCCGAAAGGTGTTTGGTCCTTGCCGCTTCAGAACCTCCAATAGGCTTAGGACTCCATGACAGGCCTGGCCCCGTCCTTCCAGTGTGTACCAAGTCGTTTAGTTTAGGCTTATCTTTTACCATCATTTATACACCTCCAACATCCTCCAGCTATCAACAATCACCTTTGCCCGACCTGGAGAGCTCAGAATGATCAAAGGAAGAGTCCGTTCAATCGGCGGCCCTAGTGTTTCTTCTCCTCAGCATCGTCACACCATAGGACAACGGAAGAACACTGGAGGAACCAGGAGTAACAAAAAGCTTCCCCGCCCTATACTATCTGATTTGCCGACTTCAAAACAGGACCCTGGTTGACCACAAAAAAATGAACAGAATAGACTACCTGCCAAGGATCATTGACCCACAGCCATGGAGGGTCCAGCTCCGGTCATGGAGGGTCCGCCCTGCCGACCCAAACGGAACTCGCAAACATCGGCCTCGCGCGTGCTCGGCTGCGGAGTCGAGCCTTGGTTTTCGAGGCCACCGCGGCTTTTGTTCGTGTCATCTCTGCAGATCAAGGCTCGGGTAAGCGGGGGGGTCCGCTTCTGGAGGCTGCCACCTTTTTGAAGAAACATTGAGAATTTTCAATAGTGAAGTAAAAGTATCAATATTGGACAACTATTGGAAAACTATTTGACTATTGTGGACAAACAAATCACTTGTTTTTTAAGTGTTATTTGTCAATGTTCTTCCGAGGGTGACTTGCCTGCACGGTACGGCTGGTGCTAAGCACTGGAACTCTGAGCTTCCCAACCCTCATCCTTCGGCTGGTGCACACCTTCCACAATGCTGGCTGTGCAGCGTGAATGGTTGCTGTAGAGACATGGGTCGCCGAATTGTTCTCATTTACACTGAGTGTTCTTGAACAACAGAGATGCTGGCATCAAGAGTCTATATCTATCCAAGTAAAAAACATTGAATATCCTTTAAACAAGCATGAGTCCTTTGCCTAAATGATTTAGATTCGATTGATATCTATGTTGCTAATGGCCGCTTCCCTTGACAGCGTCAGCCAGAGTCCACCATACAAGTACCTGTTGTGTCGAGATTTGCCCCAAAGTCCCGGCATCTGCATGATGTACGCCGACAAGACTCCCAGTCAAGGGTACATAGAACATGTCCCACGTCCATCTCCCTCCTGTGTTCATCCGCGCCTACCAATTTTTGAACCTGACAGGGCTCTCGGCGTGGATGA
>JAOBYK010402125.1:1183-15558 GCA_025434845.1 Phenganax subtilis
TATCCTGGCATTTTCCCTCGTTAGTGATTCCATATTTCACTGGGGAAATTGTGTACAAAACAACCAAGTGAACTTACTATTTTGATACTGTGGGCATTTCACGCAATAAACACATGAGCAATAAATCAGTGCGAGCACAACGGCTCCAAGTGACAGCAAATGCGTAATATAAGGTGTATTATAAACAGCAAAAGCTGTACTTACCTCGATCTGCTTTTCTAAGAGGCTCGATATTGTAAACTTACGACGAACAGTATAATTTTCCTCCTGTTTGCTTGACAAACATAGAGCTTGTGCGAATGTTCACATCACATGATCACTTGTCACATAATTACTCAAATATAATTATGCTAATTTGGTCGTAAAACTTGTCGGAGAATCTCGGTATTTGTCGTATACGTATCTGCCACATGATTGACCACCGCACAAACATCACGGACACCTGCAGACACTCACACACTCACTCGGACAGACACGAAATTTAAGCTACGTGAAAGTTGCATGCCTTATAAGGCATGCAACAAAAACAGAATTCGAGTGCTATTTCTCAGGTCAGGCGGGGTCGCTAAACAAGTAATTTTTTTATGTGGTCGTACAATTATTTACACATACTTTCCTGGCAAAAACTTGACAAGTTTAGATGATTCTTTTCTTTCTTGTTTTTAAATTAAAATGAAGACAAACAGAATTACTTCACCTTCAGGACAATCCCTCAGCGATATGAAAAAGTAGCTTCATACTCATTTTACGAAATAAGGGAAAAATATGAAACTAGAATTCCCTCACTCCTTGGCCATCAAAAGTCGCAAGAATGTTTTCAATTTCCGCCATGTTTGACTTCACTCTTTGATTACGCAAAGTCGCAAATGACTGAAGTAGTTCACTGACGACGTCATGTCGCTGTTAAATTTATTCTGAATATTTAATTATTTTGCATAATTAGAAGCCGACCAATCAAAACTCGTCCCAACGTTTGTTGGGAAACCCACATGACCACATAAGCTTTGCACCACGGATTAACAGACTATATATATGATATATATATATAGAGTCTGCACAGCAGGCTAAGGTTGATTGCGCTTTCTCGCTTTGGGCCAGCCATCTACTAGAAGTTTTCACTCGCGTACTTTCACCGTTTGCCGTTATAAATCAGTGAACGGTATACCAACAACTACGAGCCATGATGTACTTTTCCCGTTTACACCACAATGCAGTGATTCGGAAAGCAAAATCTGCAATCAAGCTAGCCACAACTATACATGCGAAAGATATAGTATAAGCTGGACTAGATGACATTGACAATTGTAGCATAGAAAGTTACAAACGGAACGTAGAAATAATAAAAAGTAAAAATTCTAAAGAAACTAAATATGTTTACTCTCTTACCGACTAGAGTTTCATCAATGTCCTTTTCTGATCCACCAATAGCTAGTAGACCGCGCCTTAGGGTTTGAAAGTTCTTATCAAAATCGCTCTCGCTAATTCTTTCATTCTTTCTGTGCACTACAACACGGTTCCTTACATCTCGTATATCAGCTAATGCTTCCTCAATTTTAGGATTACGTTTCAGCACCACTGCAGACTCATGAGAATAGCAAAGAACGCGGATAAGTAAAGACACATCCCAGTCATTGATATTGCCAGAATTAAACATATTTTGTTCGTAAGACTGCAATTGAAGAGCACCTTTCCTAAAGGAGCTTGCGTCAGATGGTTGGTTGCTCCATTTTGGGTATATCTTTAAGAAATACTGCCGTAAACATTCCGCTCCTACACCCAGCACTAAGCGACTGAGTCGAAAAAAATTCCTCCTAAAACACAGAGGAAATAGTACTGAATATAGCTACTGTACACGTGCTGTGAAGAATTATTAAATTAAAAAGAAAGTCGATCTCACAAAAAGGTTGCCTGCCGTTAAAATGTCATACTTTTCGTTTGTAAATAGTAAACATTGGAATAGAGAATGCACCTTTTGGTTTTTGTATTCCAATTTGTTTAAATATGGTTTACTTTTCGACATCACAAATTAGAACTTGCATATTATGTTTTTTTGCAAACCATGAGTGCAATCACGCATTTTCGTGATGCATCGAGGCTGCTGCATGTAATCGAATCGAATGCACCATTCAGTATCGGAACCAGTGATCGCAACGCGCACACAAGTAGCAACTTGAAAGCACTGGTTTCACACCAGTGCTCAGAACAACAAAGACTGAATATAGTTCGAACTGGAACACAACTTTTTTTAGATTGACATTTTTAACTAAACCATCACAGACGCGTACAGACGAAAGGCCGGCCCCGAACCTAATGCAAACGCCGACATCTCATGCACTAATGCCTTTACTAGAGCTGATTTGGATTGATTTGCAAAATAGGTTTGGCGTATGAGAAATTCGAAGCGTGTGGGCTGACAAGCTTGGGTCCCAATTCGAATTTTAAAAGGTTTTCTTTTTTATCTGTATGGATCTTTTAAGAACGAAACAGCCCAATACATTCAGCGACATGAAGCCATAGTGCTGCATGCTATAAGCCAGGTTTTCATATGGTCGTCACCGTCGTAAATGAAGAGTCAAGATATCTCTCCACAGCAAAATTATCCTATATTACAAGCAGTAAACCTCGTAGAAAACATACTCACTATACTAATAATTGCTTCGCTAAACATGAGTTTGAAACTGTTGTACAAGGGGGCAAAAACACATTCTATCACCCTGGAGCCAGTAAACTAGTGTTATAATTATATGTTTATGGCCGCAGTAATTGGCTTGCGCTGTTGCAGACACCCTGCCGTAAAACTTGTTCAAGGCTAAGCAATTGAATAAAAAAAAACCTGAAAACTTTTGAAATCTCTAAAATAGAAATCACTTGTTATAATTCGTATGCCTTGTTACTCTGTTGGTTCCCACGCAGGAATAGGTTGGATTTTATAATTTTCACTACGGTTCTCTCTTCAGAATTCTAGAATTTGCTCGAAACCCCTCTAGGCAGAAAATCGCACAATTTACAAGATTTGTTCAACCAAAATTTAGCACATGCACTTAGGTATTGTTTGCGCACCCTTCCGCTCAACTTCATGGTAAGTCATTTAAATTCTAATGATAGATGATTTCAATAGTTTTCGGGTTTTTCGGAAGTAATTTGGCTACTTAGGAAGATCATGACGCTACCTTTACGACAATCACAACGATATTGAAACCAAGTTTTAAGGCTTCACAGAATAACTTCGGATTTCATACAAAACTTTTGGTATATTTAACGAAAGGTAAGAAAACAACTTACCGTTCCTTAATTTCTGGTTGTTCATCCATTATATTATCACCGGCGAGAAATTCAACTGAAAAATACTTTTTAATTTTACTGGAGGGAATAAGCCAGCTACATGGAGTACTGTTCCATAGAATTAATTTTATACTGGTTCTAATCATAACAGGAAACTGCACTTGTACTTGTTTACACCTTTTTACTAGTACTAGAAATCTGTGGAAGTAAACAAGCATGGACTTCCTTCATTTCGAACAAAATCTATTTAAATTAATATTGTTGACAGTCCTAGCCTTGCTCAGGTGCATATATTTTGAACGGAGAAGTACATTAGACCGGAAATATGACCTAAAAAGTTCTGGTTCCGCGAGAGTCGCGAGCGTAAATAACTTTTTGTTTCCTAAAGCAACATTTGAAACGGAAGCGACTACGAGTACGACTCCCTGGTGCCAGGTCTCTGGCGGTCGAATCTCGTATTCATAGTCGTACTCGTATTGTTTGCTAAAACTCTCTAATGTTTGTCCCCAGAGGACCGAAACCTGCTGGTCAACTCGCACTGAAACCAAAAGCCATCGGTTCAATTCGCACAAATCCAATTGAACAAACTTTGATCGAAAAGACTTTCATTGGTAAAACGGTATACTGGTGCAAATTTTATCACTATTATATATACACCAAAAAGCAACAGCAACATTTTGATGCTCTTATCATTGCGTTGCGTGTTTGCAGTAGATGCACATTCTAAATTTCAAGTACAGATCGTATAGAAATTTGGCCCGAAGTTGGAAAAGGCAAACTCAGTTTTGGTATTACTGTGTTCGACTATAGTCTGGTGCAAATAAACGCATTGTAAATAAGTATATTCCACACCCCAAAGCACCAAGGAGTATTTTTTAGACTTTATCGATCAGTTCTCAAACTCATTAATAATTCAAAAGAAAAACACGAAGAATATCAGCACTGTATCCTATAGTCTTGATACTACGGTAATAAACGTTCACAGCTTTGCCCTTGATTTTCTCTTAAAATACAAGTTCGTTTGAAAGTCAATATAATAAACCCGAAAGCTGTTTATTGCCAGTGTCTAAAACACCTCGGTGTGCCAAAAAACTCGGCTAAAGTCTCGTTTTTCAACAAGCTTTTCGGTGTTTCAAACACCACTAATGAACACTTTCTCGAGTTTATTATATATTACATATCGAATCGAAACGGTAAAGATACAACTTCAATAGTACCTTCACTTGCTGACTTAGGAACCAAGCCACTCGTTTCAGTCTTTTGGTCAGCCACATTCGAAAATTCTGTTACGTCATCTTGATGGGGAAGAATCTCTGTATTGCAAAGTCATTCATTATGCAATGAACTATTTAATGATACAATTAAAACAATAAGTGATACCTCCGCTTTTCAGCTCCACAATTGAATCATTGATCTCATTATTTTTGTCAGCAATCGCTGCAACTTCTGTTGTGTGGTTTTCTTCTGCAGAAATATTTGTATTTAGTCGCACAATTTTACATATTACTTATCATGGTATACATTCAGTTTGGCAGTTCTCCAGATAGCTACGTCACCTACGCCAAGTTGGATAATTTTGACGAGGGCCTTTTTTTCTGTTCGAAATTCAAATCGCACCCAACGTGGTAAAATCTTCGAATCTCAAAAGAATGTTGAGACAGACAGAGTATCTATCCGGTAAGCTGTTCTACCTACCCATTGTAATTACCATTAAACGTTTCTATGTTTTAGTAACACGACCACGTTTATTAAATAGAAATGCGTGCACAGTGCAGGTTTTATCAAGACTCACGCAAAAATTGGCCGTCCATCACTACGGGTGTATAAACCGTCATGTTTTTTGCGTATCTACACGGTGTAATCATTCGTTTGAGCTATTTACTCCTGCAAGGCTGTAACATTAGACGCAGAAACACTAGACTCAAGAAGACAGTCCTAGCGGTTGATTTGGTGAGAATGGAGTACAAGGCACTCATTTCTCCACGAACGGAACACAACACATAGCATTTTTTTAGAATTATTAATTTATCATAAACACTAAACCATGGGACTTTGTTAATTTTGAATTTCCTAAATGATGTACCTTCACTTCCAAGCTCTTCGATCAAATCAATAACTTCACTCTCTTTGTCAGTGACCTTCACTTCATCTTCTGTTCTGTGATCGTGTGCAGGAATATCTAAATACACTTACTAAAATTAAAACTGTAATCTTCACGCTGTCCAAACTTTTAAATCATACATTGTAGTGCAACGGCAGAGTATGAAATATCTTGTAGCGACAATCTGGTCAAAGAGATGGCCAAATTGTAATAGAAATCTTTTGAAAGTTTGACACAGAGGGATTTAATAGACGAAGTCGCTTAATGGAGTTCCGAATCCATAATAACCAATTTAACTAAGAGTTCCAAACTTCCTATCAGGAGAATGCCGTGTGCACTGAACATGGAAGAGATTTAAGAATAATCAACCCTTATCAAAGTGTTTTAATGGGACGAATGTGAGAACCATGTAATACAGCTTGCATTCTCTAATTATTGTGAACTAGAGACCTCGAGGAAAGTGCAATGTTTCTTAGATCTGTACAACATCAAATCCCAGCTGTTGAGTGGTATTCATGCTAGATAGCTGCGTGTGAGTCTGTGTCTACAGTATACTTATACACCACAACAGCCCAAACACTACACCGACTATGCCGTACTCTGCACACCTAACCACCCGCCCACAGCACACTATACCACGCTCCATTATAAATTGCGATGGTGTCATCGCGATCTATATTTGTAAGTTGTATGCTTTCGAGTAGTTTTTGAATGTACGGGATTCCATGCACTGATGCCTGTGGACTGTTTTGCAATATAAATAATGGACAGTAAATGGACTGCATTAAAGCTCCATGGCATAGCTATACCTGTTGTAGTATGCAGACTTCGTTTGTTTATAGAAGCTTTATATTGCTGTAATAAATATATCAGGATAGCTAGAAGTGCCAATATTCGCAAATTTTCCCAAAAAAATCATCGCCGACCGTGTCGAATTTACTTGACTTCAGTCGCAAATTTTCGCTCCATTGACTAAGCCTCAAATGTCCCCCCAATATGTGAATTGGGCTAAATTACTATGGCTGTGTCCTATTGACGACAATTAATATAAGTCTTCATCCCCGCACGTTGTCCGGAATTTAATACTAATAAACTTCAGTTGCGAATTTTCACTTTATGCCCGCAATTGCAGACTTGTAACGTTTTGTTCGGTGTGTCGCTCTGACATTTGCGTCGTGCTGTATGTATGATTTAAGATTTAGAATGACAACAAACGCCAAGAACTTGGAACTTTCAACCGCAAGTTTGGCCGTATAATATCAGATGACTGTACTATTTATGACAATAATGGGTTAATAGCTCAACACCACAGAATACAAGTAAAACTCATCACTGATTGCCGCGAATTTTCGTTCTGTTGAATCGTAATTCGTTTGATAAAGCAAAATCTCATAGCATTTTAGCTTTATAACAGCAACTTAGCAAGTGTATAGCAGTAGAGATACACTTTCGATCGCGGGTTATGTCTCACTCCTATGTCGTCCGCCATCGGTGCGGGCAAAATATTTAATATTTCGCCGCGAAGCACGTGTTCAACGGCAATTTCAGCGAAAACGGGGGTATGTACTCATGGAGTTGTTTAACATTTCAATAGAAATACACACAAGAAATACCTGCATACACCCCCCAGAAAGTTTACACTATGACTGACTGTATGACTGATGTGAATATTGGCCACTCATCACAATACTGCAAAGTTTCGAAGAAACTTTGCACTAAAAACTGATACACACAACCTTTTGGTTGCCAACAGTACATGAAATGTCCAACAAGACGGTATCAATGTCCAACAAAACATTATATTATAGGTCCAACAGAATAGTACATAACATGTCTAACTTTTCGAAACAAGATGATTTAATGCATACCTAATGTTAGCGTGCAGTGACAACCAATTTCGGCAGCGATAAAACAGAAATGTGCAGTGACAAAATGTAAAATATGCAGTGATAAAATAATGGGTAAAAGTTATTATCAAAGGAATGAAGCAGTTAACAATAAATACGCTAATAAAACCCAATACGTAATTCACCAAACGAGTAGAATAGTATAAGATTTCAGTACCTCAAAAGTGGAAGCACAAATCCAACCCAGTTTCGATTTATTGAATATCGCTGCATTTGCATTTTACATTTACAAATAGGGACCTTAAGATTCTACGACGCAAGCTCAACGACGTGACCGTGCATATTGGGTTTATTTTATGTTGAAAATATTGTTTACAGAATGAAATACAGCATTACTGATATTACAGTAACGTTTCAGTATTATTATAACTCTGCCAACATTGGAAACAGCCTCTGCTGTGTTTGAAGAAATTTATGTACCGCGTCGCAATTCTAGTTCCGATAAGGGCGACGTGATTTTCAAAAACTTAAGCCCTAAACGACGTGGACTTTGTACGCATTACAAATCACAAGTTTTTTATTTTGAATTTGAGGAAAAGTTTCCTTATGTTAGATTCATGATATAAACTGCTATGGCAACACAAATATATTATTCAGGGTGTGTGATTTTGCATTTGAAGTGAAAAGTGCTCATTTAAACGTTCGCGTGGTTGAGCTCGCGTCGTAGAATCTTAAGGTCCCTAATGTCTTATTAGGGACCTTAAGCATGTACGACGGCAACGCGATGACAACGGCCGAAAAAAAAACTCCTTCAAATAAATGCTGCTAATAAAACTTGTCGTATATTATCATTTTTATGCATTTAAAATAGTGTAAAGAGTTAAACATTAATTTTACGTTTAGAAAGGAATCTACTGAACCCAATTTAACGTGGTACTAGCTGCCAATTGAAATGCAGACGTTGTACACAAGACGTGAAATTTTGAAATTTGCCGTTGTAAACAGAACGCGAACGACCTCTAAGAATTCCCATAGGTCTTTAATTATTCATTTCTTTTCATATAGCTTCTTATATTGAAAGCCGTCGTCGTCTGTTGCCGTTGTACTTGCTTAAGGTCCCTAATGTCCGGTGCAAAACGCGAGTAGCATTTGGCGTAGTTAGCCAAACACAGCACTACTCTTGGTAAGACAGAAACATTTCTTTTCTTTGGTCAAGTGATTATCTAACTGTTCATAATATAGTTGCACAACTGTAGTGTAAAAGTACTTAGTCAGCAGGTACCTTGTAATAGCTTTTGACGTTTTCAAACATCAAATATCCTTTATTTTAAATTAAGTGGTTTTTTTGTAATATTGAACGGGCATGGAAAAAATTTTTCAAAGACATGCTCTTGCCGGGCGAAGTTTTCCAGCTATTTGCACGACAATGTGCAGTGATAGATAATTCTTAAAATTACGTGTGATTTAATGTAACTATCTTGCTTGAAAGCCAAAATATTTACATGAATTAACAATAATGTGTAATTAAGTTTCTTGACTTCCCTGAAAATCAGTGCATCTTTAAGTGAAAGTATGAGAGATAGTTAAAGAATATGTAAACCAATTCAAATTTCAACAGTTAGCAAATCAAGTAGTTTCCCAACTGCAATAGTATATTCAATTTCAACAGCTGAAGTATCCAACAGATTATCCGTTAATTCTTGTTCATCCTCTTCTTCCTGTTTTTCATTGAATTGGTCAGAATCGCATTTTTCATAGACACGATCATTTTTAAGCACCAACTTTAATTAAAGGTGTGGTTCGCTATGGAGTTTTTCAGTTATGGAAACTATATATTGCTTCCTATTTTGATTTGAAAGCTTACAGGCTGTGCTTCAACGGGTATTTCATTGGAAGATATAAAAGAAAGTACGCATATCTCATATGAAAATTTATTCATACTTTCAAGTAAAACGTTCACCAATTTAGGCAACTCTCATTTCCCTTATATATAATGGGACCAACTCACAACTTACGGATTCTAAATATAATTTATCTCCAAGAAACAAAACATCATCGATCGTTGCCTTGCTCGCATGTGTTGGGCTGTTAGAAACGTCCTAACGCGTCCGGGGCCGGTTATGTTCGACTAGCGTAAATGCAGGGTTTAAGTTTAACAAACTGTATCAGTTTTGGTTGTTTTATTTTCCTAGTTGTTTCAATACTTTGCAAATCAATATTTTTATTCATCCAAACAAATTTTGTAGCGAAAGATGACCAAGTTAGTAGTATGTAAAGGGTATATTCTGCGACAAGACCCGTACCTACTTACTAAGGCTCGATTGCAAAGTCTCGTTTTGGATTATTCCATTTCATCCTTTGCTGTAACAAGTTTCGATATTCTTTCTTCCATCTTGACCAAAAAATTGCAGCAAGGCACTGGACTCGCTTCCAATACTTTCGTACGTAAAGGTCTGTTCTTTGAAAGTCACCTGGAGGAGGCATGACAATCTTGGACTTGGTGGTTAATATGGCATTTGGGGTAAGAGGAACTTCGAAGTCATCTGGGTCATCTGAAGGAAATGTCAATGGTCTAGAATTCACAATATTTTCTGCTTCTGTCAGGAGAGTTCGAAAGCACTCATCATTTATGGCATGTCCAAACTCTTTCATCAGTGTGGTTAGGATATTGCGCACTGTCCGGATTTGTCTTTCCCATACTCCTCCCATATGCGATGCTGCGGAGGGATTTGGCTTCCATTCGATTAACCAATCTGTTTCTGAATGACGGCACAGGTATTCTTGGATCCACTTATGATTCATGCTTTGCAGGGCTACTTTTAATTCTTTTCTGGCTCCCATCAGATTGGTCCCTCGATCTGATCGTATTTGCCTGACTGGTCCTCTTCTTGCAATAAAACGTCTGAGAGCATTCAGAAAAGAATCGGTTTCTAGAGAATTCGTAGACTCAAGATGGATGGCTCTGCTTGCCATACAGGTGAACAATACACCATAACGTTTCAATTGCTTTCGGCCGCCTTTAATCATACAAGGTCCGAACAAGTCGACCCTACAGTAGGTAAATGGCGTTTAGGAGATAAGTCTTTCTTTTGGTAAATCGGCCATCTTCTGCTCTCCTCTTCTAGCACGCAGTTTTCGACAAGTTACACATCTGCAAATGTAGTTTCGGACTGCGGAGTTGACGTTGATTATCCAATATCGATTTCTTATCTCGTTCAAAGTAAAGACTCTTCCACCATGAGCGACTTTCTCATGAGCATGTCGAATAATTATTTTAGTCACATGTCCTTTCTTTGGAAGAATTATTGGATGTCTGCAGTCCAGCGCAATTTCGTCACATCTTCGCAGTCTTCTCCCAACACGAAGAAGACCATTTGAGCAGATGAAAGGATCCAAACGATACAGAGAACTAAATTTTTTTATTTCCTTCTTCTTTCGTCGATAGTTATCTCGCTCATTCGTTGAGGTACATTCTTCGATAACCTTTAACGAGTTGATCTCGGCTGGAAAGGCATCCATCTGAACAATCTTCACAATTTCTTCTTCAGCCTTTTCCAGTTCATGAACAACAATAGGACGGATCTTTGATGACGAGACGGGATCTCCTTTTCTCGAACTTAGCTCCTCTTTCGAAAACTTTCGTGTTAAACTGAGCTTGAAACGTAATAGCCACGCAACGACCTTTTTCAATAAATGCCAACTAGAGAAGCGAGTAAATCTTTGAACCATATCCTTCGGTTGGATAATCGTGATAGTATTCGTGGAAAGTGCTGCTAACGTTGTATGCTAACGTTGACATCAGTCGGAGCTCGGGGCCATTCGTCCGGTGATTTCCACAAGAACGAAGGTGCATTAATCCAAGTTGAATTTTCCAGGAAAGATGACATTTTTATACCACGAGAGGTGTCGTCAGCTGGGTTAGATGCAGAATCCACATAAAGCCATTCATTCAGTTCGGTGCTCTCTCTGATGGTCTGGACACGATTCGCAACGTAGATTTTGTAGCGAGCTGTTTCATTACCGATATACTTCAAGACGGTTGTGCTGTCAGTCCAAAAAAAGCTGGCGTCTGGTGGATGGTCAAACTCTCTGATCAACATATCAATCACACGAACAGATAATACCGCGGCTGTTAACTCCAGGCGAGGGATCGTTATAGGTTTAATAGGAGTTAAACGTGCTTTTCCAAACAGAAACGAGCAGTAAACGTCGCCGTGATCATTTTTTCGTCTAAGGTAAGAAGACACTTGGCCATACCCAGCGGAGCTATATTCCGAGGAGATCGAAAAAATCGCTCTAAGTTCGGATGATGATAAGAGATTCATTCTCGAGGATGGAATTAATACATTATCCTACGGACATGATAAACTTAACTACTAAGTTAATTTAAAAAAATAAAATTATGAGATACTATAATATACATAGCAAATTTACAATACTCGAGTTACCTAAGCTTAAGTTACTTAACAATTTCTAAATCCAGGACGATCATCGTTGCCACTAGTGTAAAATGGTGGACGATCATCAACACTAAAATAATTATGTTCGGGGAGATCTTTGATTTCTACTCTCGATGTCGACCATTCAGGCTCACTAGGTTCTCACTCAGGCTGTGAGTCTCTAAACTCTTCCCAATCATCTTTGAGCTTAGAAGTTCTCAGTCTTGGTAACTTATCTTATCAAGTTATGCGACCTCACACACTAAATTGCGAAACTTATCATGTCAAAGTTAACTCAATTCTACTCAAAGTACGAGCAAACTTCAAATAAACCTCAAGCAGCTTCAAGTAGACTTGTAAGTTGTTAGATCAAGTATATAGATCAAGTATTAGATCAAGTGTTTGATCAAGTGTCAGAACAAACGATCTATTTCAAACAAATGTCAAGTAAATTCAAGTTATCAGATCAAGTATTAGATCAAGTATTAGAAAAATAGGTACGATAGCGTACCTGTGGGTAGCCTTTGGTAGTAGAAGTCATTCTCAAAAATGCGCATAGTCGGTTTTGTGTAACGTCTAATGAGCATCTGCATACCAACACGTCTTGTTGACTTAAATTGTGGGAAGTGTTCACTTGTTTTCTGAATATTCACTGCCAAGTGACTGTTCATCAGGTGATTAACCTCCACACAGACTGGTAATATGAGATCGGCCTTTTTTGCAAGTTGTGCTCACTATCACACCACGGGGTAAAGGCAATGAAACATCATGCTTACTTTTACGTTTCTCATGCCGTAAATATCAACACATTACTTGCCCAAAATGTGGTAGTTAATATATGCGTTGAAAACAGTCGTTACAAAGTATAATTTCTGAGACAATCAACTTGGTTGTTCACACAAAGTAAATTTGACAGATAACTCTTATATATCCTTTCATTCACTAGTAATATCAATTTTAAAGGACAGAATTCACACATGAAGCACATGCTTTACAAGAGAGAGAATAGCATAAGTAAACAAAGACATTACAACAGGACATGCTGAACAGAACAATGATTTGCGAAAAAAGAGAAACGCGTAAGGGTCCAGGATGACGGCAAAAATTAACATCTCATATATATATAACCTAAACTTTGGGTTGAAGGAGTAGGATAGGCTTTCAGATTTATTGCTACAACCTTGTTTCATTTTGTATCGAACAGCATGAAATGCCATGATGAAAGTATCAAGTAATCGATAGCAAAGAGTAAAACACGAAACTAAGTGGAGTGAATGTTATTAGTCCGACGTTTCTTTCAAAAAATTACAAGAAATGGATGTTTTGTAGTCAATTTTCGAATAGCTTAAACGCTTCCGAACTTTGTTTACATTTTATCATATCCAAGTTTGAAGCGCGTGGCCGGAAGTTCTGAAGTTAGCAGTGATCTAAGTAACTTTAAACAAGCTATACTTATACGTTCATGGGGACTTTGAGGCAAAAATTCTCAAGCATCAAAAGTAGTAGTTATTATTATCTTTGGCATCAGCGTCATAAATACAAAAAATAACTTAGTAGTTTGGGTTTATAACCGGAAATGGACATCACAGTTTTTTGCTGACTCAATGGACATCGCTTTTTTTTGCTGACTCAGTGGACATCACTTTTTTTTGCTGACTCAGTGGACATCGCTTTTTCTGCGGACTCAGTGGACAAAGCAGTTTTCAGTGTGTAACATAGTGGTTAACCGCGCATGCGCGCCGCTACCCACAAAAAGTACTTATTTGATCAAGTGTTTGAACACGTAGCTATTAGAACAAATATTAGATCAAGTATTTGAACAAGTATTAGATCAAATGTTAGAACAAGTATTAGATCAAGTATTAGCACAAACAAAATTCAAGTAAATTCAAACAATTTTTACATATAATAAATGAGTAGCGAAGCACAAAAAGCAGAACCCATAAAAACACCTGTTATAGCTAACTACGCAACAAAAAGTCAAAGACCGCGAAGAGTTGAATGGGGTAAGAAACTCTCCAGCAAGGCTAAGGAAGCAAGAGAAGTGAAGAAAAGAAAACTCGAAGAACTCGAAGAATTCAAAGAACAAAGCTCCTCAGAACAAAGCAAGGGTACTTGGAGTACTCCGCTAATCGTTGGAGTATCATCTACACTTGGACTTGGAGTTATTTATTATATAAGTCAAGGCAAAAAACCATCGAAAAACCAGGAACCAACAATCCAAGATAAATCAACCCAAACCAGCTCAACCCAACTCAATCTAAAACAAACACCACCTAAACATAAGTATAATAAGTTAGACAAGTTCGACTACGAAGTTCACTTAAGACTTACTTAAACTTGTCACAACACTCCTCCTTGAATTAGCCTAGCCGCCACGCAACCTTGCAGCGAGGTTTCAGATACGTTGTGTAACTTAAATGACTTTGGTGAGATAAGTTGTGCAACTTCAAATAATTTTGGTAAGATAAGTTGCGTAACTTTGGATTTAGTTGTTGCACCATCTTCGATTACGTGAGACTTCTTAGAGTCAGTTTTTCGCGTGGTTTGCATAATCGACTCATTTGTATATTTAGCAGGTGGTGAGCAGGTGGTAATTTTAAGGCTAGAATCACATTCTTCTGCATAATACTAAAGGCCCTGTTACACGATGCAATTTTTCTTGCAACTTGCAATGCAATTCTACTCTTGATAGATGTAAAATTG
>JAOBYK010402236.1:0-15556 GCA_025434845.1 Phenganax subtilis
TATGAAAAGATCCTCGTCGCCAATATAATGTCTTTATTTTATTTACTTGCACTTTAATCACTAGTTTGTAGGTCTGTATCTCGCATGCTGTTCGCCATCTTTTCTAACTTCCATGTGTCCCTTAATTTATGTTAATTATGCAAGACACTACAACGCCAACTTCACTGTAATTCTTATTCACAATATCTGTGGTGTTGGACATTTGAACTTACTACCAGGTCCTTCAAATGGCATTGAGCTCCTGAATTTCTTTGCGGGAGCACTAGAAGTTGAGGATTATTTTGGGAATCCACTACTGAAAGAACACGACACCGTAATCATGGATAACTGCGGATTTCATCGCGCAAGACATGTAGAACCAGTTCTTCGAGACATGTTGAGAAGACAGGGAGTCAGTTTACTTTTTCATCCACCATACCATCCTCAGTTCAATACGTGTGAACTTTGCTTCAGGCAATTGAAGGGTTACCTCCGCAAATATTGGTAATTTGCCGAACTACACACGGAAATTGCTATGTTCGATGGTCTTAGTACAATTATGCCAAGCATGTCAGCAAACTTCTTGAAGCACTGCAGCTACGTTTAGCCAACAGGCATATAAATACAAACTGTATTATTGCTGCCGTAGCGAGCGAGTGTTAAGCGAGCAAGCAAGGCAGCAGACTAAAAGAGAATAGGTATGCAAAATCTCAATTTTCGTGAAGACCGTGAGGGATTGTGGTCCTACACCTAATTAGACCACAATGCAATGCGCCAACTATATAAAGGAAAATGTCATGCGCCGAGTCGATCTCTTAATCTCTTATTGCCACACTGGAAGGTGGCTAGACATTTTACTATTCATTGACTTCAAGGTGGCTAGGCGTTTTACTATTCATTGGTAAAAAGTTCAATTGGATATTTTGAAAAACTGCTTCTGTGAAGGACCTCAGAATAAATAAACGTAAGCGAATATGACTAAATGTATTTTTAAACGCGTTTGGTAAGCCACGTGCCCCATTTTAATAGTGAGTATTTATACAGTAAAAACGTGTGTATACATACCAAAGACAAAGGAGTGCCCTAGTCAATAACAAAATCCTCATGCAGGCAAATTGTTTGTATGCATCATCGACTGATGGAGATTTTGTCTCCAGTATAGATCGTGACCAGTGGCTCATTTTTTGTTGCGTCAGATCAGTGGCTGCTTTTTTGTAGCATCAGATTTCAATAATGGCATGATGAAAGTAGTTTTTGGTTTTCTTTGTAGTGAAATAACAGCATTATTAAAATTCTTTGTCTGTTTTCTTACAGTGTTTCGCTGTTTGCGAATCTATAGAAAGGTCTGTAGCCTGTTGGCAATTCAATAAGCTTCTTGCCTTCTTTGCTGAGTCAAGAAGGCAAACAGCTCATTCTCCTTATTTTGCAGCATCTTATTCTGCTTTTTTGTAGCCTCTTATTCTGCTTTTTGCAGCATCGGATTTCAATAACGGCCTGATTAAAATAATTTTTGGTTTTTGTGGCTAGCGCGCTTGTGCTAGCCAACTATCCTGTACCGTAACAGGGATGTTTGACGATGTTTGATCCAGTGAGCTCTATATATATCTGGAGTAGGAACAGGTTTGATCACGTGAAAAATAGTATTCCAGTTGTTTGTATAGGTCTCACGGAATTATCTTGTATTGTTGATTGTTCATATATCATATCACAGAAGATTCTCAGTTTCTCACAAAAATACGAAATAGCTTGTCTGTTGCTTGTGCGTCGCTTCTGGCAGTTTTCGGATTTTAAAACTTAAAAGTAAGTCATTCATGTTCTTAATCTTGTTTTACTCTAACACAAAGGCGAGAGATTGTTGGTTGGTGGCGACCTCGTGTATGAGACTTGGCGGCGCGATATATGCAGCACGTTTGCAGCAAAGCAATTTAATAATGTTCTACAAAATTAGTAGCGTTACTCATGGCTGGCAGCAAATATATCACCAGCCATCATAGTGAATGAAATATGTTACCAAGCTATTATAATGAATTGAAAATACTTCAATATATAATTTGTCTGTAATTTTAGATTTGGCAAGCTGTTGTATTGGCTTCAAGAGTTGGTGTACTTTGGAACCAACGTGTTTACACTGACCATTACTATATTTCGGTCAGGTGCTTTGCGTGTGGGTGTCACACACTGTCCTTAGTATTTCCTCCGCTACCCAGTACCTCAGCTGCTCCATGTGCAGCAGAAAAATTGAAAGTAAAGACAACCCCAACATTGCCTTCTGTTCAAAATGCAACCTTACTCAGAAAGTAGGTCGATGTCCAAAACAGTGGGTTGTTAAATTGTTTGTTGCAAGTGATGATAATCCCAACCAAAAGTGTCATGTCACTGCCTTCAACAACAATGTACAGCAGCTTGTAGCTCAGTGTTGTACTAGTGACACCTTGAATGATATGACACAAGAACAGCTCATCAATCTTTTAATTGCTGATGTGGACCAACTGAAAATTACCTTTGATACAGTTCAGAAGAAAATAGAGGAACTCTTATAAAAACTATCTTTTCTACTGTATAAAAAACTAGGAATGTTTCTAAAATTACTACAGAAAACTTTCAGTTTTGTTAAATTTGGGCATTATGTTAAAAACGTCCGAGTGACAATTGACACTACATTAAAGTATTAAAATATAATTAGAACTAAACTCAGTCTTTCAACTTAAAAAAGTTTTACTTTTACTGTATGAAAGCTGGATTAAATGATAAAACTTCTTTCATACAACAATAATGTACAGTATACCAAATTGACGCTAGACTCTGACTAGGGTAGCTGGTATATCAGAAAAATTTCATCAATTACATTGTCTCATAATTGAAGCCCCAAACTCACCATATTAGTTTGGACATATTTTAGCAAGTATTTCATGCATGCCTGTTACTCGGAACTATACAATGCCATATATGGTGACCTGTTATTATGATCCCTACCTCTGCCCATTGCACACAGTAGAAACCATTAGGCAAAGTAGTTACATCATTGTAACCCTAGTCCTAAAACCTCTGCAAATGGTCTGTGAAGCATTGCACTGAAGTCACTCATTAAATCACATTTCGCTAGCCACATGTACGCAATGAGTACCTATATTTTTCTAGTATATAGTGAAATAATGGGATTATTTGTAAAAAAGTTTTTCGTTCTTCTTACAGTGTTTGCACGTGGTTTATAAAAAGGATTGCTCCCTGTCGGCAAAAGAGGTGTGTAGAAAATTCTTTGTCTGTTTTCTTACAGTTTTGGTAATTCAATAAGCTTCTTGCCTTCTTTGCTGAGTCAAGAAGGCAAACAGCTCATTCTCCTTATTTTGCAGCATCTTATTCTGCTTATTTCAGTGTCGGATTTCAATAACAGCATGATTAAAACAATTTTTGGTTTTTCTAATATATAGTGAAATAATGGGATTATTTGTAAAATAGTTTTTCATTCCTCTTACAGTGTTCGCACGTGGTTTATAAAAAGGCTTGCTCCCTGTCAGCAAAAGAGGTGCGTACACTGTTGTAATTTAATACGCTTCTTTATCAAATCAGAGTACTGCACCTCTTCATTCGATTCGGTTATTAATAAACCGTATACCATATACACGTAGTATAAATTTAATCCACTGTTTGGTGTATTTTTTACGCCATTGTTTTTTTTTAGTATAATATTATAAAGTATAAACTGAGACCATGTCATATTTACTCAGTATAACATTGTTAGATAACGTAAAACACACAAGGGCGCAACTGTCGGCTGCCAAGTGCAGAAATACCTAAGATAAAAATCATACATAAACAGATGTTAGTTTAGCTGAAAGGGTCAGAGTTTTGGGGAATGCATAGATTGAACATAGAACGAATATAAGAACGGGATTGACTGAATAATAGTACGATTGTTGGACTAACAACTGCAGAACGGAAATTTATTGTTACACACTATTTATCACTACCACAACTTTGTAAAATTTATTGCATTTATCAAATAAAATATGGAAGATATAGTCCCTTGATCAGAGTTGAACAAACCAGCCTATACGAGCTTCAAAGTTTGCAAAACACATATGTCGTGTCTGACCATAGGTGACATATCGGGCGACATGCTTATAGTCAAGAAGACAAACAGCTTATTTTCCTTTATTTGTAACGTCAGATTTTAATAATGGCATAATTAAAATCTTTTTGGTTTTTCTTACAGTGAAATAATGGAATTATTAAAATACTCTTTCGTTTTTCTTACAGTGTGTGCACTGCACGAACACTGCACGGTTTGTGTTGTGGGAAAACGACATAACAAAAATCAGCACCGGAAAATGTTACAACCTGTCCAACGTTGTTGTTTGCCAATACGATGGTACCAACTATCTGACATTAAACAAGCAATCGACTATCGCAGAGTAGGACGCAGTTAAGAGCAATTTTGAGAATGTCTGCTGTCCAGCTGAAGGGGTCCATTCCATTAAAAAGGTAGCTTGCGTGCAACAAATGTCAAGCCAAAATAGCGCCGATAGCGGAGAAAAATATTATAAAATGCAGCGAATGTGGCCTAACCCAGCTTACAAATAAATCCAAAAAGGTTTTTGGCAAGGGTGATGTTCTCCAAAGAAGATTGTACAAGCGTAACTCTGATGCTGTTTGACGAAAAGCTCTATGATCTATTCAGCATTTATTGTGAGAAGAACAACTTGTCACACCCCTTTGAAGCAATCCATGATGACATTATGGAGATGATCCTAACTGTTGAACCCACTGTTTATTATGCATCTAATAACAACATGGTTTTCCTACAAAAAAATGAAATAAATACCCATGCGTATTACTATACTTACCTACAAACAATCGCGTGCTGAACAATAATTATAGCTTTAAAATGATCTGTACCTATTTTGCTAAGTTTGTTATGTTGCCACGTTTTGTTGACCGAAGGATCCTATTTATATAATCTATATCTATTTAAATATTCTGTTAAGTTTTGGAGTTTTGTCCTGCAAAGATTTATAAAATATGTTTAGAATTTTGACTGCTTGTCTGTGCTTCTGTGGCCCTGCCAAGGCAGCATTAACTGCCCTGTGGGTAAACTAGTATTATAAATATTGGTTAAGTGAGAAAACGTTATTAAAATGCTATTCTAAATCAATTGTATGTAATGAAATTATTACATTACATATTCCATGTTGACATTTCAACTTGTGATATATTTGGTTTATGAGTACATGTTTGTTCATTGTAAGTGTGTTCTGTGTGGCAAAACTTGTAAATAAAGAAAATGGAAAATTTTAGGAAGGCAGATAGAATCGCTATTGAGTGGATAGCGCAATCAGCATTTCAAACACGGCTCTTGATGTTCAAGATGTTTTACCGCATATGATTTGTCGGTTTATGTTATCAAAACGGTTGGTGGGTAAACATGTTGTTTGAATAAAACCAGACAACTGCAACGAAGTTATTATATTTTCATACGCCTTGTTTCTGATCTATATGAGTAATAACTACATGCGTCACCAAAATATCAGGAAATACGATGATAAATAATGCACTCCTCAATTTAGTAAAACACTATGTGCTACAAACCTTGTTGAATTTCCCTTTATTTTGGTCGCAGCTAAAAACACAACATTAGCGACTGACAACAAAACACAGGGCATAAAATTGTTTCTCAATCTTTCCTAAAGAAAAAGTACGCATAAACTTAAAAAGTACAACAAAATGTCAATAAGTATATAAGGTGTACTATTATAGAACGAAATTTTGAACAACGGATTATGGCATATTTGTGACAAACTTCACTTCAGTTGCTACTATCAGTCGGTGGGTTTGTCTGTATCGTTTCAATGGCAACATCCAGAAACATATTAAAATTATCCCACTTGTGTTCATCATGCAGGTTTTCGCCTGCCGATGAAGTTGTGTATTCATGATCAATATTTTGATTTGGTACACCTGAATTGGTCATCAATGATCCTACTGGTTTTGGCGCACATTCAAATGTAGAAATTGACACAGACATAGTTGGCGGTGGATACGATGGAGAGGGCAATAATACTGATCAGGAGTCATTGTGTTTCCTTGATTTGTACCAACGTTTTGCATAAATCCGGTAGAGGTGCCAATCAAATTCGAGAATGGATAAGTGCCGTAACTGTACAATGGATAATTTGGAATAGGATGCGACATATAACACAGTTTAGAATGACCTTTTTCATCACAATCGCGCTCATATGAACGGTGTTTTCTTTTTTTATGTTTCTTTTTATGCCTTCGTTTACACTTGTTTTTATTGTCATTGATATCACTTGAAGATATTGTTGTCTGTTTGTCAGTAATAAAGCGTTTTCCAGCTCAAGCAGGCGAACTGCAAAGTTGCCATCGGTGGGATCTTTATTCGACGATTTATGTTTGGCGTTTGATTCAAGTTTGTTAACAATACATGCTTGTAAGTCCTGACCTTGGGCCAATAAATTAGACTTCAAAGGAGATGAACTACCGTAAACCGCATCCTCGTTGTTGTTTGCTGAGGAACTTTTAATGGGCTCAAACAAAATGGGCGCCTCAAACGTTTGCTGGATGTTCTTTTTGCACTTAGCGAGCAGAATTTGCAGTTGTTCGGCATCGTTTGCTGTTATTGGAGGAATCTTGCTGTCCAAAACAGTTCACAATAAACGAATGTCACGCATCAACTTAGGCCGATTAGTTTTATAGCTTATGTCAGCTGTGAAAAGATGTGGGATGAGATTTTTGACAAAGTGATATTCGTTGTCAGAAGAAACGTTCTCCATATTTGTAACTTGTTGCTCAAGATCTCTAATGACTTTTTGCTTTTTTCTCAAGTCTTGCTTTAATGGATGAAGCTTGCTGAAGTAATCAGGGTGTTTTTCTTTGATCCTGCAAAAAGTATAGTCGACGCATCTATTCATTTTACACGTCTTAGAACTTTGATTACGGTGACCTCTATGATGGCAAAAGCTGCAAATGACTTTTGACGATCCAATAATTGGGAGTTCTTCAACTGTAATGGACATGGATTCTATACTCATCTCTAATTCCTTTAACTCTTCTTTTTCTTTTTCTAGCTGCTTTTTTATTTTATTTTCTTCTTTTTCCAAGGCTGGTAAAACGCACTGGAAAATAACGTAACAAAAAACATTGGAAACTAAGGATTCCTAGAAGAAGCCGCATTTGAACTTTCAAATAAAAACTTGATCAAAATTAGCAAACCTTTTGTGCAACATTGCATTTGACACATGTAAATTTGAGGTTTGTAATACATGTCAGACTTTGAGCTGTCCTTATTGTGTATTTGCTTTGACGCAAGACAAATACAACTATCTTTATTCAAAATTTATACGACAAAAAGCAGTACGATTCTACGATAGAACCCTCAATCATATTAGCAGATTACTTTTTGTATTTCCGTATATGCACCGAAGAAAATACCAGGCTTGGATGTGTCATTCGGCGCATTCTATTATTTTTACAAGACTGAAAAAGATTGATCTTACCCTTTCATGTGCTTGGTGTGTTTTCTTCAGGAATGTTTTCAGAATCACTACCTTTCTTTTGCTGTTTTACCCTGGCTGGTAAAGGCGATTCATCTTTTAGTAAATCCAAATTGTACAACATAAGCATTTTGGCTCCGAGTGGAAGTTCTTTCCCAAACATGATATCAATTTGTTCTGTGGTCAACAATTTTAACTGAAGCCTGCTAATGAACTGATTCGCCTTGAGAGTTTCATAAATAAAAGTTTGAGTCTTTTGAGTCTACTTCGTTGTTAAAGTTGGCCATCCAGTTTGTTCTTTCATGTTCACTTTTTCTCGCAAAATGCAGTACAGCAGTAGGCGCAATTTTACCTGAGCGCAATTTGATGAACTTTCATCACACCCATGTTTGAACTTCGTTTATGAACTTCGCAAATTGATTGGCTCATATCCGGAACTTTGTTGCGAACTTCGGAACTTCCTAACCAACTTTGGAAAATTTTCCACAAAAGTATGTGAAATCAACAGTAATGTTGATGGCCCAAAAGTATGCTTGATAATTTAACTCTTACCAACTAAAACATAATTACATCTAAAATATAAAATTACCAACCACTTAGAGAATATTTTTTTCTATTCTCTGTCAAGTAATGATGCTTGGTTTTAAAACCTTTTGTCACCTATTGTACTGTAGAGGATAAACAATGTCTATTATAAGTTACCAAATCCATGCATAAACAAACAGATAGTTAGCTTTCTTGTGTGTTCAGACAATATCAAGAGCCCATGCATTTTCATCTCGCATAGTGTGAGAAAATTCTTCTGCCAGTGCTAGGTACGACTCATATGTTGATGGAAGCTCAAACTTTGGTCCACATGTACATGCTACGGGGCGCCGTTCAAAGCCTGTCAATGACATGAATGTGACATCTATGGATTAGCATGTTATTGTGTCCCTTCCTGTGCAAAATGGAGGAATCTTGAAAAGTGCTTTTCCCTCCAACGACTTTATGAACCGTTTTAAGTGGTCTAAACTCTGCCATTCACAATCATTTGAGGGATCTGCTTTGAGTAACTGCACTATTTTCTTGGCTGATGGTGCTTATGTTTGGCACATCTGCTTTAGGCCATCCAAATTCTGAAAAGCACTGTCTGACTGCAAACAGCTCAGTATTGGAGACCAGCAGTTTAACACATACCTTGCCTGTTGGATGAGTTCCTGGTGAGCCAATTCATAAATGATATTTTTGATGTTTTGTTTGGATGGTTATTTATAAGACTTTAAAATGCTAAGAAAGTCCAAAACATTATCATCCCCCTCTTCAAATGAATCACTTAAACACATATCCAAAACTTCCTGTTCCTCTCCAGCAATAAAAGCTTTGAAAAATATCAGCAGGAATTCCAAGTTGATACTTTCCTCGCCAAACAGGCATGATGCAATGAACAGACAAGAGAGTTCAAGGGGGAAATAGCCTATTATTTATATCCACATACTAAAATACGTGCCACTGCTTCCCATTCTTTCTTTTGCATATCGTGTCTGATCAGAAGGACTCTTGCCTTCCTTCCATAAGCAAAGGCAATGAAGAAGTCATGCCAATAGTTGATTAGAACATCTAGCACAACCCCTTTCCCCTTGCCTTTTTCTGGCTGACCATGTGCATTAATAACTACCATATCTAGAACATAGTTCAATATGTTGGCATCACTAAATAGTTCAATCATATCTTTTTGTACGGTGGTATGATGCACTGTGGCATTCCTGGGAATGTCATAGCCCAACATTGATATTAGCTGCAGGTGATCGTCATCTAGAAACATTCAAATCTAAAGTTATGGCCATTCCAACTTGTTTAATCATGAAATTATTAGTCACAATCCTAAATAATATTTTTTAATTTCTGGTACTGCAGTTCATAGCTGGTACACATGCCATTCTTAATCTCCAATGTGAATGAAAAATACTTAAACGCTCACCATTTTCAGTTAAGGCAACAATTTCATAATAAGCTTGCTGGGCAGCATTAGGTTCTGAGGAACTGGATAGTGGATCACTTGAGGCAAACTCAAAATTCATATGCTCAGCTGCATCACTACATCCAACGTCGTCAAGGGAAGGTTCGATTTCCACTACCAGATTTTCATGTGCAATCTCAATTTCGGAATTAAACCAAAGGAGGGGCTCCCTCTAGAGCAGCTGGAGACACAATATGAGTATGACTAGGTACTGTACTCGGTGTCTCACTAACAGGAAGATCCATACTATCATTATCATCCCAGGAATCATCTTCCCAGACGTCACTGTAATTTTCATTGTGCAGCCCACTCTAGAAATGTTTGTTTCTTACACTATAAGTACATTGTGATGTTTTATAGATGAATCACTGGCCTTGCATTACAACATTCCCATCTACTTGATAGTTTGGTGCAGGGTTATTATTGAAACAGCGTGTTCTGATAGGGGCAGGATAAATAAAGTGATTGTGAAATGCACATACACGTTTTCCACAAATGTTTTTAAAATAATCTGTTTATAACAAACCTGCTGAGTGTTTTCTTCTATCAGCTGCTTGTTTGGCTGAACATACACCGGTTTACTTGGTACAGTCGCTGCAGCATAGCCCCATGCATTCCTATTTTTCCGGGTGCCAATGGTGGAACAACAACAGAAGAGTGGATGGACATTAACAGCTCTATATCCACTCCAGGGGAATTTTTCCTTCGAATGCTTGCAATATGGTTCTTTCAACATCGATCATCGATTGATTTCTTGTGAATTGGCACCCAAGAATTACATGACCTCTTCTATTAACGCCAAACGGGTGCCTTGAAAAGGTGCAACATCATCATTTGAGCCAGATAGCAAAATAAGATCTCTCATAAAAGGCTTATGATCGCCCTGGTTTGACATCTTGCGCTTCGCTTGTCTACAATTTCACAATGTGTTCTCGGAGGACGTTGGCCCTGAATATGATGCTGTACTGAGTAAGGCCTAAAATGATTGCTTGCCAATGTCATTCATTGATTTATGCTTGAGCACGAGGGGCTTTCATTGCTTCTTCCTTGAGAACAATTACCGCTTGTAAACTACTTGACTTGTCTGACTTGGTACCACCGTTGATAATTATTTGTAGAAATAGCTTGGGAAAGTTCAATAATTTTTGATAAAAGTTGTCGTACTATACCATTATTTGTATCACGGTTGTTTTCTGCTATATGTCAGGAATATTTAAATAAAATTCAACACGAAATATTGTAATTATGTCTACATATTTGCATGACAATCAAAGAACGATAGCAGTAAGAAGCACTCAGCAAAATTGCAAGTTTTGCAGTAGAACCGCTGACCATGCAAACAGGCAGAAATCTTGACCATCACATACACTTCTCGACCATCGCATACATTTCTCAACCACTGTATACATTTCTCAACTATTGCTTACATTTCTCGACCACTGAACTCATTTCTCGACTATTCTGCTTACACTATTCTCAACCATAGCTTGCATTCCTCATCTATTGTATACACTTCTCAACTACTACTTGCATTTCTCAATATACTTTTGTCCAGTTTGGCTTGCCATACTTTGCGGCATAATATTAATGATTATCATGAAATGTTTTACCACACAAATGGTGAAGGTCGTAGGGGTGCGACAAATATAACACGCAATCAAAACATTTCTACAGCTATAGACTTGCTAAATCTCTGTTTTAAAGCCAAAGTATGTTATGTTATGAGCTTTGTTAGTATCAAACAAGTTACAATTCAATAAAACGAAAACCGTGGCAATCAGCACTGAGTTGTACTTGTATTATCCTATTGTTGTCATGAATAATACAGTCATCTGCTAAAGGACGGCTACATTTGCTGTCGGAAGTCACAAATTCTTGGTGGGACTTGCCATTCTAAGTACTATTTTATGTATACAGCATGAAATCAAATGTCAGAGCGATACAGGGAACATAACAGTTATTGATTATGGGAATAAAGCGAAACGTTGCAACAAAAGCTTACTGGTATTAAATTTGAGACAATTGCCCGGCGATGTAGACTTGCGTTAATTGTCCCAAAGAACCACTATTGTTTTGAAATTCAGGGCAGAGTAGATAAAGCAAGAACATGCGATTGAAGTCAAGGAAATTCAAGATGGTCTGCAATGAATTTTTGTATTTAGAACAGGCTATAAAGTATAATGGCCCAGACATACAGGACGCGATTCGGCAACACAACGTGATTTTTCATATTTTGAATGCGAATAAGTGTACCCATGGAGGAGAATTTTGAAAGAAATTTAGACTAAATAACTAAAACTATTACATCGTCTTTGAATATCTGGAAAATCTTAGCTAGAATCAAAGTTATCAGTTAGTGAAAGTAGAAAAATCGCGTCGCTTTGCTGAAACGCATCCGGTTTGTGTGGGCTTTAAACAATCGTATGAGGCCACCCAAATTAATAATACTCGCCAAAAAAATTTTTGTGTTTTTTTAGGTTACTAAGCCACAATCAACAACTTTAGTCATATTAGTAATTAAAATACAATTTATATGAAATACATCTGTAAGAATAAACCCGAACAAAACATACTTCCATATGACTAATTGTAATGGGTGTTCAGCACCAATGCTGCTCAGAACTTACCTGTCATGTTCGGTATTTGTATACAGTGTAATTACTTGGTATAAAAGAGTTGAAAGAAATTGTTGTTGTTGTTTAGACACAATGCAACATTACACTTACTACACTTCTCTCGAGAAAATTGGTAGGTACAGCTTTTACACCGCATCTTTTTCTGAACTGGAAGAGGCCGATTGCCCAAGTTGTCATAACGAACTTCATCAGTAGGTGTTGGAGTGGCAGCTTGTCGAGATCGTTTGGCAGGCTGGGGTGAAACAGATGGTCTTCCTTGCTTTCTTTTTTCTACTTTTCCCATCTTTGAGACGGCATATGCCACTTTAGCTTGGAAATCTCTCAGGGAAAGCATTGACCTCTTTCTCATCTTCAGCTTCTCAGCATGGCAACGATAAAGCAGCCAAACATTCACAATGGCAACATTGATGCAATATAAGAAAATCCTCATGTACCACTTCTTAGATCGCAAGTTAATACGGTACAGTTCCATCAACATATCTGCGAGGTCAACACCACCCATGTGAGTGTTGTACTCTTTCACAACAGATGGTTGAACAACTTCAATATGCTCTTTTGCAGTGGCATTCCATCTTCTGCATGAACCAAGTGGCTCAATAGCACAGTGGGAAGAGACAAGATGTACCGGCTTATTGTCATACCACTTCACAATGATGGTGCCATCTTTATTGGTCTTGTTTTCAAAGCTTCTCCGACCACTTCGCTTTAACTTATTATCCGCCGCCAGCTTGCTACCACATAGTCAACTCCTTTCAATAGTACCAACAGACCAAATACCACGATCGTTTAGTATTTTTACCAGTTCTACTGATGAAAACCAATTATCAAAATAGACTTTGAAGTCTTTATGCTCAGCTAATTCCTTTGTTTGCCTCAAAACCACATTGCCAGATATTCCAAGCTTTCCTTCAAGCTTCATGTTTTTTCCTGTGTATATCTCAAAGTCAGACATTATGCCAGACACTCCAGCTCTTGTAAAAACTTTCAATCCCCATTTATTGGTGGCTTCTTCATGTATTGCTTCAGTTGAGAACGACCTTTGAATGGTATAATTTGTTCATCAACACTGTGGCATTCTTATGGTTTAGTTTTATCATGTTTTCCCTTGGACTATGCAATAGTGGTCGAAGTTTGAACAACACATCATAGTTCTTTTCATTCCTTCATGGCATTTTGCTGTGTCGTTAAAATGCAACTAACGAAGAATGGTTTCAAAACGAACTCTTGGTAGTATTTCTGCAACTCGGTTGAATCTTGATTTGGTCTCCCAGTACATTTGATAAGATGGAGCAGGAAATAAGCCCATGTATATTAGAATACCAAAATATTTTTCCATCTCATCATTTGTAATATTCATTTCCTTTCCATCTTTTTGTAAAGCATACATGATGGTTTGGACAGTAACCTGTTCTATGCAGTCGCTATCAATAGCAAGTTTGAAGAATGTCAGTGATGAATACAATTCATTTGGTGGATCTGAAAAGACACCATTAAAATTGTTTTCTGGAATAGGAACATTTCTCTTCTTCCACTTATGCTTTTTAGCATTTTCCTCTGCTTTTCTAATTTTCTTTTTAGACCTAGTAGTACGTCGATCAGTATCACTGGCCCCGCCATCATTGTCTTCTTCAGAACTGGATTCACCCTCATCATTGGATTTATACTCATTATTCTTTGATGCATTCTTATCGTTTGTTATTTTGATGTGGTCACAATGTAACATCATCTCTATCGCTATCATCCAACTTTTCTGATTCACCGGAACACTTAAACTCAGACACATTTCCATCAGGGAGAAATATAACTTCTAACGCTTCAGTTACATTCATGCCTTTCTGGGTACAAAGAAAACATAAAGAAACCACAAGATGAGTAAACTACATGTAAGATTCTCCAGAAAAATTTGATACATCAAGTCTAGAAGGGGCCATACTTCAGCTATTTCTTCCCAATGTCGCCATATGGCAACATGAAATTTGGTTTTACAGTTCAAATAGGCTTGATGCTACATCATACCAAAAAACTTACTCAAGACATTTACTAAAATATACTGTTTTAGAAATCATCAATAGTTTGTAAAGACAAATGCGCAACATGACAAACGTACCTTCAAAAAATCAGTAAATTTTCACACTCCATGCTCTCCATAAGATGCCATGTTTAGAATTTGGCGTCTGGCGCCCACTTTACAAAAGCTCAGCTGTTTTGCAAAAAAATGATTCCACCTGCATATAAGGCTCTCTCCTATTGCATAATTTTAATGCAGGGAAGAACTTTATGTAAGCAAGACTCAACTAAACTTAATGTAGCCATATGGCTATAAGAGGAGAGAAAGGGTTAAGCTACGGTGGCCCACAAGTGCAACGTTGTTTTTAATTGCACACCCCAAATTCAAATTGCTCACACCAAATTCAAATTGCTCACACCAAATTCAAATTGCTCACGCCAAATTCAAATTGCTCACAACAAATTCAAATTGCTCACAACAAATTCAAATTGCTCATGCCAAATTCAAATTGCTCATGCCAAATTCAAATTGCTCACGCCAAATTCAAATTGCTCACAACAAATTCAAATTGCTCACGCCAAATTCAAATTGTTCACAACAAATTCAAATTGCTCACAACAAATTCAAATTGCTCACGCCAAGTTCAAATGCTCATGCATTATTTAATTTGGTCAACATTGCAATACTTAATGCTACAAAACCCATTTATCCTTCATGTTTTAAACAATATGGCCGCTGCAATAAGATGCAGTGTGTGCAGTGGTCAGGTTGCATTTTATGGCGATAACTTGTGCCGTTATTGCGGGAATAAGCTTGAAACAGAAGCGAATATTATAAACCATTACTTTAACCAAGGCTATGAGTACAGTGTGATGTTGGAATTTTTGTCAAAGTATCATGGGACCTTCATGAGTCTGAGGACATTGAAAAACCGTTTGAAACAACAAGGTCTTTGCCGAAAAGACTTGGAGTTTGATGAAGATGAAATACGCGAAAGAATACAACGCGAAATAGATGGTCCAGGTTGTATGGCTGGATATAGAGCTATCTGGCATAGACTTGGGCGGGAAGGTTACATGGTACCAAGAGGTAAAGTAGAGAGCATTCTGAGAGAGCTAGACCCCGAAGACAACGATATGAGGCGAGCTCACCGTTTGAAACGAAGGACTTGTTCAAACCCCGGTCCAAACTTCTGCTGGCATTTAGATGGATATGACAAGTTGAAACCATTCGGATTTGCAATCCATGGTTGTATAGATGGTTACAGTAGGAAAATGTTATGGTTGAAAGTGTTAAGATCGAATAATAATCTACAGGTCATATTAAACATGTACCTTGATACAGTAAAAAAGCATGGTGGATGTCCAGTAAAAGTTAGAAGTGATTATGGTACTGAAAATGGTTTAATTGCTGCAGCCCATTG
>JAOBYK010402347.1:0-15556 GCA_025434845.1 Phenganax subtilis
GTCATCAAATAGTGTGTTCATATCTTTTTTATTTGGATTATAAAATGAAACAAGTCTAGAAATATTATCTCGATAAGATTTTGCAATGGAAGTAAGTTGCTGAGTAATTACAATTGTGTTTAAACCAAAATGTCTTGCTGAAAAAGCGAGATTGACAAGTTCTGAAGTTCTACCTTTTACACTTTTTCCTGAAGCACAATCATCTAAAATAATCAGGGAATTTGAACCTTTTGCAAATTCTGTAATAAGTTTCAAAAAAGATTCCACTTCCTCTTGTTTACAGTTGATGACAAAAAAGCTCTCATCTTTATCATATTTCCATGTTTGATAAGTTTTGTTCCACTCATAAGTAGGACAAATTAAAAAATGGTGTCAAAATGTCCCATGTAATCTTGTTCGAGAAGATGAAGAAGATAATGAGTTTCTCCGCAATTTGTAAAACCTACGATAATCATGTTAAATGGATCTAAATTTGATTCTAAATGAGGTGGTACAAATTGTTTTGTTTTGTTTGACTTTTCTACTAATAATTTAAAATTTTCATTTTTGTCTTTTTTATTGGTTTGTTTAGTGATTTTTGTTGTCATTTTAATTTATTTATATGTATTTCCACACTCAAAAGAGTGTGGAAATGTATGTGTTTTACTTTAGTGAGTTTTGCTTTAAACTAAAAAGCTTTGTAAAGAGTTTTACTATCAAGATACAACATAAAGTAGAAAAAAAACAAAATAGTATAATTGGTGATAAAATTACTATAAATGGTAAAAAAGCTAAAAGACTTATGATTAAAATCACAACGATGGTGATTTTTAAGAGTATGTAAATAAACATTTTTCTCTCTTTTCTTCTTGATGTAATTACACAATTTGTTATTTATTTTCTCTTATTTAATCAATTTCTTACTCCATAGGTTGAGTGTTTTGAGAAGGTGTATTAATTTTCTTTTGAATCACATGTTTTTCTACGACGATTCCTCCTGAAAGAATTCCAATCAGAGGAATATAAGGAGTTATGGTCTCTAGGATGAGTTTTACATCCTGTCTAAAAGGTTTATTCTCAGAAAGTTCTTTTCCAAGAATTGATGAATCATCAATCATATCAAAATTTTGTAACAATTCAGAAAATTTTCCAATAATCGTATCTGTCAACATTTCATTTGTCTCATTCAATTGCATGTGCTTATAATCTTTGTAAATTTTCTCAAGTGTTTTATCTGATGCTTTTTTAATATAAGTTACAGAATGTTTAATTTCTTTTGTATCTGCAAGTTTTAAAAGTTCTTCTCGAATATTATTTTCTGCAGTCATTTATTTTACATTTAATTTAATTCTTTTATTTTATAATGTCCCCAAGGTAATGTATTAATCTTATCTGTGAGGATATATCTTTTATCGTCATCTGCACTTAGGGCAACTTTATTAACAGTCTCTGAAGTTAAAATATGTTTTCTAGAACGAATTATATTCATATCTCTAGTATGAGGGATACCAGTATATAAACATTCTTTATAATGTTCTACTTTTAATTGTTTTTCAATAACAGATTTTTTAGACCTTTACATTTTTTTACATCTTCAGAATTCTCTTTTAAATAAGCATACAGTTTAGCTCTTAATCCTATAAATTCTTTGATTTGAGTACCACCACATTCATCTTTCATAACTCCAGGAACTTTTTTATTTAGAGGTACTCCTGCGTTACCAATGAATTTTCTAGTGATGTAAGGATTGTCAGTAATTATCTCTGAAGTATCAAACCATTCTTCAAGATCTGGAGAAATGTCTTTGTAAAGATCTTCAGTTTCGATTTCATAAAGTAAAGAATCTGTGTCTGTGAAACCGAGTCTTGCTTTGTCAGCATATTTTGGTTTTATATAGTCATAATGAAACTTGTACACTTGAATCTTAGAAAGATCCAAAATGCTCATACCTATGTAAATAGGTTTATCTAAAAGTAAATTTGTTTTATGACTATGAACAGCAGCTAGATTTTCATTAAATATGGTTTGTGACTTAAATTGAGGTCTATTTGTTAACTTTCTAAATCTAGTTTCATTGTTAACTAATTCAACATTAACTCTATTTCTAATATTCTCCATTGTTTCTCCAAAAACAGAGTTATTCATTAGTTTAAAGAAATCTTTTTCAAATTTATTTTTTGAAGAGGCTCTAAGTTGTGTATTCATATCTATATAAGATTTTAACCATGGAGATTCCTGAAATGTGATTCCTTTATGAATTGTTTTTAGAATGAGTCCGTGTGAAAGATAATATTTGAGAGCCTCATGATGTATCACATATCTTATTTTGGTATATAAAGTGGATACAAGTTTTTCTGTAGTTATACCTTGATCTAATTTAATTTGCATTTTTTCTGGAGCTAATGCAAGATTGCTGTTTAAATCATGAAGTTGTCTTGGATAAGCCAAGTCTAGTTCTAAAATACAAGGATGTTTTTTCCAATTTTTTAGACTTGATTTTGTCATCCATTAAAGCCATGTGTACGAAGATTTTTTGACATGGCAAAACCATAAAGATTATTTACATCAAAATAAGGACAAAACATGGATGGTTTTGTAGAATCATAATCTAAAAGATATTTATTATTTGCTACAATGTGTCTTTTGGTAATCATAGAACTACCTCCTCTTATACCTTTTTCTATCATAAGATACATATCTTTTTGATGTAAAAGCTCCAATTTAACTTTTGAAACTTTTAAAGCAGCATCCCATGCTAAACCCGGAGTCGTGTAATACCAGGCTGGATCTAAATCATAATGTTTCATACACACATTTACGAAATTCTTCAAAGACATCCGCTAAAAGTAAAACATCTGTTTTTAAATAAAGATCATGATAATCTTTTATTGTTTTCATTTTAAAAGTTAGCCATATGTTTTGAGCGTGAATGTAATCTTTTTCTGAAATAGGTTCGTCATTAAGTTTTGAGTAAAAAGCCTCTTTGGGAGGTAGACTTGTTTCATTTAGTTTTTAAAAGAATCTATAGCATCATGAGGGTAAACCCCTTTTCTGGAAAGCTGTTCTACATAATCTGGGAAAATTCTCTTTAGGCAATGTAAATTTTGTGAATCTTCTTGCGTCAAATTTTTTACTAGTAAATCTAAACTGAAGCCCATAAATTTAAATGATTCTATAAATCTTAATTGGTGGAAAATTGTTTTTTTCTCATTTCTATCTACAGGAACATATTTTGTAAAACTTATACAACTTTCTCCAGGTTTTGGAATACAATTCACTCTACCTACAGTCTCATATAAAGATTTTATAAATAAGTGAGAATCATAACCTTGTAAATTATGAAATACAACAGGAATAAATTTTGGTTTACTAGATTCTAAATTAAATTTATTATGAGCAGCACCTCTATATTTTCCTGTAAAGTGACAATGATCTCTCACTTTGTCTGAATTAATTTCTTTGCAACAAATATGACATGTCTTGGCATTATCAAAATCTTGTTTATCTTGATCTGTAAGAATCGTCTTCTTTAGATGTTTGTAAAACCTTTTGTAAATGTCTCTCATATCAGCTTCTATCTTCTCCACAAACATCTCCTCAACAGATTTTGATTCGTTAGGATCATGTGTATAAAAAACTAATTTTGGGGAATAAATATTATCAAAACATTTTATCAAATAAGAGAAACCACTTGGAATATGTTTTTGATATTGTATCTTTTTTCACCTAAATGATTAATTATACGTTTTTTAATACATTCAAAATCTGCGTAGATTATAAACGGAACTTTAAATTTTCTCATTTGATTCTTAAATTCAATAAAAGTATTTGGCTTAGGATATTCTATTTTTGTAGGTTCATGTTTTGTACAATAATACTTGTGTTTTTTTAATTTATCTTCTTTATAAAAGTACGATCAACAAAAATCACAAATATAATGTTTTACTTTTTTCTTAGTAAATGATGAACTAATTAATTTACTCATATTTTTAATGATTGTATAGTGTTTATCCTCCAAAAGTAAAAGACGAATATCAGGCTCATCAGAATGAATATGTGTAGTTGAGAATATTCCATCTTTTTCATCATAACCAAATAAATTTATTTTTACATTATTCCTTTTTTCAAATTTTTTAATATTTTCAATTGGAGTTGGAAATTCTATACCAGTCCAATCAAATTCTTCTGATTGTTTTATTAATGAATCTGTAGCTCTTTCACAATGTTCATCTTCAGGTTTCATAGTTAAAGCTCTAGTAACAGCCCATTTAAAACAACGTTGATCATCGTTCTTTATATTAGTAATTGCCTTTTTATTAGATATAAATTTTGGAGTTGGAACATAAGAAGAACCTTTAATAGGATCATATTTAACCACATGAATTTGAAGTTCTAGTATTTCTTCAAGTTCCCACCCAGAACCTTTTTTTCGCTCTTCTAGAAACTCATCCAAAATTTTTTTTCACAACTATTTTTATAAAATTAATCTGTGTCTTCTCCTTTTAATAATTTATTATAAGATGAACTAAAACAGCCCTTTTCTCTTTCTACAATATCATCTGTAGTTGGATCTCTTTTAACCATATTACAAACTAAAATAAACTCAATTTTACAATTTTTATGAGATTCTATAATTTTAGTTACATGAGGTTTAGCATAATCCCTTAACCAAGTACGCGGATTTAAATAATCAAAATTTTTATTCTTCAACACAAAACTCTTTAATCGTCCTTTCATAGCTTTATCTAATAATTCAACCTTTGAGTCCTGAGGTTCTGATTCTATTGATTTTACAACTTGATTTTTAAAAATATTAAAAGCATTTTTTTATGCTTTTTGGCACAAAATCTAATAACCAATCATACAACATATTCATTCTTGTTTTTACAACTTGAGGCTCTATCTTTGGTCGTTGATTAACTCTTTTATACTTGTTCATATGTTTATTAATATGATTTGTAATAGTATTCATAGATTCACTATTATAATTTTCTTTACTTAGATTATATTCTAAAGTATTTAAATAGTTGTTTATGTTTTTTTGTTTCCCATCGTTTTACTTTACCATGTAATATTTTAAGTTCTCTTGTTACTTTTATAGGAATACTCATGTCTCTTTTATTTATTAACTTTCTTCTATTTTTAATCGATTTTAAAAGAATCTTGATTTAAACTTACTAAGCTATTTCATCACTATGAGTGAGTTTTTTCATAGTTATTTCCGGGAAAAAGTGACCTTGAATGAACTTTCGAAAAATCTGGGAAAAAGTGACCTTGAATGAACTTTAAAAAATTAGCATAATTCTAGAGCTTCAAATTTGAATTACAGTTAAAAAAGATGCCCAAATTTAAATTACAGCTCAAAAAATTATTTTGAATTACAGTCAAAAAGTTGCTCAAATCTGAATTAGAGCTCAAAAAATTATTCTTTTTTCATTTTTTGGGGGGGGGGGTGGGGGTGGTGTTAGAGTTAACAGTCTAAACTTTTTTGTAATAGTAACTTATACTTGAGCGCCATTTTAATTTTGAAAGTGTCGTCTAGTAATTGGCATTTTTTTCAATTTTGTCCTAAAAATTGCAAAATTAGTATAAATTTGTACATGAGAATTTTTAACAGGGGTGGTGTGTTTGGCCCTGGTACTCCATTTTCTCACTACTAGCATGTTCTAGAAAGCACAGCAAATAATCTGGGCCACCCCAGCTCATGGCGGTTTATTTTGGCCTGACTATATGTATTTTTCTGACCTCAGCTCATTCACCTGTGCATTTCTCGTCAGTTTCCTTCCTTTTCCCCATTGCTATACCTTCCCCATTTTCTTCTCTTATTCCTCGTTCCCTGTTTTAAAAATAGCCAAAGACATTAGGTTTCTTACAAAGAAATTATGCTTAGAAAGCAATTTGCGTATACTAAAACTCTTGCAGTTATATCCTCTCTCAAACACGCTGAATCCAAATCCAAAGACTTTCTCCGCAGTAGAACCGCAGAATTTTTGTAAAAACCTCTTGTAAATTCTCTCCTGAAAATAACTTAAAATGACACCACGCCATTTGGAAGACTTTATTTTGATGAATACTATAATTAAAAACTCAAAGCTTAATTTATTCGGTCCCAGTTCCAAGAGTCTGCACGCGTTTTATCATATTGAGCAACAAAGTGGGAAATACTTTAAACGTATCTCTAACAGCTACGTGAGCCAAGTTTTTTGAAATGCTGCATCAAATGTTTCAACCTGTCAATATGCCTCTGTTATGGTTTGAATACACTATCGGATTAAAATTTCTAAACAAGTTTAAGTTTTTCAAACCAGTTTATTTCTACTACTAAATGTCTTAGACCGTTTGTGTTTTCAAAGCGGTTAATTGTAAGTGCAGTTACATTTGGGTGGAGACAAAAAATTAAAATTTC
The DNA here is from genome assembly GCA_025434845.1 of Phenganax subtilis. Classification (NCBI taxonomy): domain Eukaryota; kingdom Metazoa; phylum Cnidaria; class Anthozoa; order Malacalcyonacea; family Clavulariidae; genus Phenganax; species Phenganax subtilis. Next base: position 6,386 of record JAOBYK010402347.1, read on the forward strand.
CATAGATACACATGTTATACCCATTTTCTAATCCCTCAAATTATCTTTTCTTTACTCTCCCTGTAAAAGTTTATTCACATTCTTCGTTGTTTGCTCACTGCCTGCCTAAATTTAACTTAACAGAGTTCGTGCAAGTTTAAGCTGTTCAATATTGAGGACTTTTAGAGATTTTTTCCTCGAAAAAGAATCCAACATTTCACAGTTATTTCGGGTCTCAAGGTTTACGAAGAACGAATATGCAAATGCACCAACTGTACGGATTGCGGAAAAATATCTTGTTGGTTTGAAGTGATCAATAATAATATTGTGCACATTAAACAACAATGGTGGCAGTATATGATATGCAATGTTTTCAACAGTACTTGTTCAAATTAAACCACCAATTACGTTAGAACATTACCGCTTTTTCATTTACAAAATTTGTATAGTTTTGCGTATTTTTCAAGCACTTTTTGAGCACTTTCACAGACTTTTGGTCTTTCAAGGACTTTTCAAGCGCTTTTCAAACGTATCTTTGAACTTAAGCACTTCTGAGCGATTTCAACCACGAGCACGGACCCTGCTTAATCAACTTTTTCGCTACCGTGTCGGATCTCTATAACTATAGCTCCGAACGATAAACCTATTGCTCAGAGAACTTTTCAGATACAAATAATCTAGTTAGCATCACGATGCAGAATGAGACTGAATTTTAAGTTTTGTTTATGTAGGTCGAGATAAATATTGAAACATGCCAACGCATGCAGAGTAAGCAAAGTAAAATACGGTAAAATTTTAACACAGAAAACTGCTGAGACCTAGTGCAAATATGGGCAACTTTTTGTGAATAAAGAGGCTTTTAATGAAGCAATCAAACAGTCTAAAGCAAAATCGAAGCAACTGCATCTCTACGAAGACTACCTATGGATGATCACTAAATTCACTACAGTGCTCGAGCCTAAGATTGTTTATAAGCCAAGTCCCACAAACAGAAGTCTAAACGCCTGAGAGCAAGAACTTAACCAGAGTCAGCATGGGAAGAGATCACAATAACTCAAGAAAATGGAAATACCTGGATGAGAATAATGTAACACAGTTTGGATGTTGCATTATTACTGCTGCGCTTCAGGGCCGTCGCGAGCACATGATACTTGGGGAGGGGTGGAAGTCTAAGTTTTGCCGACAAAATGGGCGTGGTTTTTCAGTTGGGTGTTGACATTTATCAACTCTACCAGTGTACGTTATCATTAGAAGTTGTTAAAAAATGAAATGTGCAATTTCAAATCAATCTATTCAACTTAGAAGCATTGTGATAAAACTATTAGGATAAACAAATACTGATCATAAAAGTGAACTCCCAATAAAGTCCCGCTGAAGTCCAGATCCTACCGACAACTCCGATGTGCACACATTTTCTTGTCTTCGCTTATTACCTCACAATATTATTGAGCAGGAGTTATTATTCAAAGGAAGTTGCTGTCTTAACTTACTAAAGAAAGTGCAATTAAGCAGATCATGCCTTACAAGATTCCAACTTCTTTTTTATCATTTTAACGGTTTTATTACATGGCATTGTTATAAAATTTTACATCGGCCAAAAGGCATAGAAGACATGTCTAAAGTTTTGAAAAAAAAAGGAAAAAGAAGAGGCAAATCTCAAAAAAGCAAAATGAACTTCAAGTTTTAATTTAAATAATGTCAAATATCCATTTATAGTAGCATTATTTATAATTTACCCATTCGTTAACAAACTACATAACATTAAGTTACAGTCATCTACAGGATGACTTGAATCAGACAAGTTTTGATTAAGATCCCTTACTGCAATGTAAATTTCATTTTCACCAACCACAATAGCGGTTCATTATCACTCGCTACAATTGACATATTAGCACCGCTCCATCAGTCCATCCAGCATTCTGGTTAAAAGGTCGGGGAAATTCCAAATATAGCTCATTCATGGCATAAGTGACATTTAGAATTTCTGGCGAATGTATTCAACAGATAGATGTACTGTACACCACCGGTTGGCAAACAAATTAACTTACTTAAGCCATGATCAATTACTTTCAAATACATTCTGTTGCCTTATAAAAGTATGTTACCTAGTGCCGTCGATGCCGATTGACTTTAAGCGCCTTTTACTGGCTATTAACAAAGTCAATAAATTATAGAAAGCGCATTGCTTACCTCCGCAGACAGCATCGAAACGTTCACCTCCGTAATGGAAATTAGCATTTACAGCAACGCCATATTTGCATTCACTTATTTCTCAATGAAACTTAATTGTCAAACGTTATTTAACAATGCAACATTTTATTTTAAAACACTAATTGTAGTTTAATGTTATAGTTTAAAACGGGTTTCCAGCAATGCAATTGCAAGTTTGAGTACTATATTTCGTGCCGCTCCTTGAAATAGTGCCGTGACTCTTTCAAAGCCTGGCCTGCTCGCCAGCATCTATTGTTGCTACAACCTTCAACCCATCCCTCCGGCCCGTATATACAAACAGAGCAAAATGAAAATGTGCTTTAGCTCTACTAAACTAGCAGCAATGAGACTGGGCCCGAAAACGCATGTTCGGATTAGTGTGCTACCTTGCTGACGCTTGGCGGCAATTAAGCACCCTCATGTGTCACTACAACCTTGTAACCGAGCCCAAACCTTATCCCAAACCTTTTAAATCATTCAACTTTTGTTAATAAACATCAAATTTGAAATTACTTTCTAAAAACCACACAAATCCAAAATGAAAATGCTCGCTTCAGCAACAAAGAATGCTCAAAAAATTTCCTACTAATTTTAAAAGACAAACCATTTGTAAAGAAAAACCAACCGAGAAGGGTAAACGGTACACAAAATTCAAATGAAGCGTTTTTTAACACAAAAAATGGAGTGAGGAAGAGGGTGAAAGCGTTAGCAATAGTGAATATAGTAATAAGTAAATGCCAAAGCTAAGGGTAAAATGGTAAAGATACGGGTAAATGAGTAAAGAATGATTTTCATATGGCTTGCTGAGTAAAGGAATTGATCGATCCAAGAAAAGAAAATATTTATTATAAGAAAATTTTTAACGCACAAAAAACAAAGATCTTAAGCTTTTCATGTCACCGTGCGAAGAAAGTTACAGTGGCGTGCGGTGACCAAATTTGATAGGCAAGCGGAGGGGGGGTTAGGTTCGCAACTTGCTGCGAACCTATCTAGGAGGGTCTGAGGGCATGCTCCCCAAGAAAAATTTTAGATTTTGAAAGCTACTGGAGCGCATTTCCCGTTATTTCTGGGAGCATTTTGTCAAAAAAAATGTATCTGTTATGACCGGAACACTATGTGTCTGGCGCTGACTCGTATGTCCCTGTATATCGGAGAATGGTGTTTAGTATTTAGTATCGCATACCTTTTATTTTTAGTGATTGATTTAACAATTCAACGGCACAAGAGCGTAGTTTTTTGGTCACAAAGCTAGTCATACTTGACTGCCACACGCACTTGCACACACTTGAATATCGCTGCAGAGTGCTGTTCATGAAAATTGCTCGCAAAAATAGCTAAATAACCTGAAAAGTACCTATTTATCATGCAGTGCGCTTTCACACTTAGTCGTCTTTTAACCAACGATAACACTAATGGATTGTACACTGTAAAAACTGGTAGGTTGAAATAACAAAAAAAAATAGGTCGTTTCAATGAGTCTGAGATGACCGGATTAAAATAGGTTGTTTTTTAACCTATATCGTTTAGGTCAAAAATAACCTTTAAAAAATGGTCGTAATAACCTATAGAAAATTGCTATTTTAACTTATTATAAGCGGTGAATTTAACTTATAATATAATAGGTGGTTCTAATCGTTTAAAAAAAGCCAAAACTATCTATTCCAGAAGGTGAAAACAACAATACTACATTGGTTGAATTAACTAATTCGTCAATAGTTTCTTCAACTATTAAACTGTTGGTTATTTCAACAGATATACTAATTGTTAAATTTACCTATTATTTCATTTAATGATGAGACAACCATACATGCATAGAAAATATATTGCCTTTGATATTATCAATACATACACATACAAAAGTTAGTAATGCCTACACTTCATAACCTCTAAGTTATCGCATAAGGGAAATTAAGTTTTCCACTAAGACTGGGAGTTGATTGTTACATGGCCTTTCAATAAAAATATATTCTAAGAACATATAAATGTTTTTGCTGTGGCCAGTTGGTCCTTTTGGGTACTCAGCATTAAATATGTAATACGTTGCTAGGAGGCACATGACAGCATTTAAAATTCTCTGAGACTTGAACTTTACCACCACCATTCCTTCCGCAACTAGAGCCAATGTGTTTATTTCTTCAATTGTTCCAGTTGCTAGAATCTTTGGTGATGTGCAGCTTGCAATTTTTCCTTTTGCATCGTTATAAACATTCTGGAAAATAGAAAAAAATGTAGTTAATGCAAAAAACGCGTCAGGTTAATGCATAAATATATGTTAACAGAATGAAAAGATAACTTACAGAACTAAACTCCAAAAATAGTTCGCCCGGTGTATGTTTGGTTGTCTTTTCTCCAAGCGCATGGGGCAACGCTGCAAATATGCATCGATCTTCCAATTCTGCAAATAAATTCAAAATTCATGGTGGTCACCTATTCAATAGCATCATCTTGATACATTAGCATACATGCACAATAAAGTGCAGCTGACCATCTGATTAACTACCTCTTTCATTTGATGTTTCACTTTCATGTAGTGCGTGCAGAATATTATCCACGTGACGGTTTTGGCATCTTTTAAGGGCAGACAATATCTTGGGTTTCTTTTCCTCCCATAAAACTCGCATTTCTTTTACAACATCCTGCTTTTCTCGAATTCTTGGAAATTCTGCCTTAATCTTTAACACACAGAAACTGATAATAAACTGAAAAAAATATTGACAGATCGGCACGCGTGAGATCACTTAAAACTAAACAGCTCAAGACATGGAAGTAAGTGAAAGGGACAAAATTTTTAATAAATTAGATAAGAATATCAAACACGAGACCTCGAAATTTGGATAACTTTTACAGCCTTGAAGACAAATAAAACGACGTCAAAGACTTTGCATCGCCTTGCTCTTGCAGTAAGGTCTGTTGTATAGAGGTCGGCACTAAAAATAATATATATTAGAATTGCAAACAAGTGGAACTTCATTTAAAATTCAATAAGCTTTGATAATGTTTTTGGCAAGCCCCATCTGAAATAGCAGCTCTGTTGGGGTTGGATGCCAAAGATGCAAAAAGTAAGTTTCAAACTATCAACTTGATACGATAGACTAGCATCAACTAGGCCAAAGCAAAACAATTATGCCATTTGCAGTTGTCATTTTTTATCAAAAGAAGAAACAGAGAAATTTATGCTTGTTAACAATTGTTTGACGCTTGCTGCTTTCATATTCTTTAAAAAGTTGGATTAAATTAGAAAACTTTTCTTCTTAACACACAAGCCGAAATTTCACATTTTTTAACTTGTATTATCTGGGCGGAATTTCAAAAGCTATTGCTAAGATTTCACCCAGATTTACCCACAGGTTCAGGCCTCCTAGCAAACGAGAAATTTGTTTTTAGTTTCTTTTAAATAAAATAAAATTTGAAGAATTCAATTATTTTGCCACCCCAAATTAAAAGAGCGGATTTAAGTTAGCCTGATCGCATAGCGTTAGAAAGGCTAATTGATATAGCGTGCGGCTTTCGCAGCTTGCTGACGAGAAACTAACGTTGTCGAAGGCTTTTCTAAACTACACAGGTCATCCTTACACCCCGATAAGCACCCGATTCTTTCTTATGAGCCAACAAGTCAAACAACTGCTGTTTTTCTGCGGCGGCCAGTCAACTCAATCAATTCGATTTCATCTGAACCGATGTCTTTTAGTCGCTGTTAAAATTTTTCAGCAAAGCTATCAAACTCAGCTTATGCTCAAACCATTAATAAACTTTCCAGGAGCACTTTTTAATAATGTGTTGTTTTGAAATTATAGGCATTTTGTATTTTTGAAAGCAACATACTGTTTTCTAAATTTTTAGGAGTTCTTAGAGGCTTAATATAGAACTGCTAATAACCATTAATTGCGTCTGATTTACTAACATATATACTTCTGCACTGCTTGCTTGGAGTCAGAGAGTGTAGTCCAAAAAGGCCAAAATCATGAGAGTGTTTACTTATGAAGTCGGCTGCTGACCAGTACTGCTAACTTTATATGAAGAGTCTGAGACTTCACAATACTGTGTTATTCGTCAGCCTTTGTGAATTTCAATTAACGCTGCAGGCCTCTAGTAAAACGGAATAGCGGAAAGCTTTCCAAATGTATATATGTTACTGATCTATTTACTTATTACTTACACCAAAAACTTTGGACAAATATTCACAATGTCACGAACACAATCACCTCAGAATTGAAATTTCTAAAAATTTTAGAGGCAAAAATAAGTAGCTTAATCCCCTATGTTTGATTTTACTTGCACGAGACTATCCATTGTAAAACTTTGAAATTCGTTCTATATTGTATGAATGAACAGCACACAAATAAAACGAATCGTTAAACGATGATTCCTGCGCGATGGCATTGAGAAATAAAACATTTGAAAAACGACCACGTTTGTGATAGTGGCTGACTTTAAGAAAGCTTTGTTCTCACGTTTTAAGTTGAGAGTGTTGAAAAATTTTTTTCTCCCTAATAAGAACAAAAAAAAATTCTTCAGTACCTTGTGTGACCTGTTCTGTGAGTTTTGCTTTATCCCTAGATGCATTGGAGATCTTACAACAGGAACTATTTACGAAATTTAACGTCCACTTTTTAATCTATTCTCTCAGCTTTTAGAGTTTTCCCGCTCCTTTTTCTTTCAGTATTTTATCAAAACTTTGCAGCATTATGATAAGTACCAAGTATTCAAACGTGTCAGTCATAAGTCAGTCATTCATTTCTAGTACAAATTAACTTTTCGGAGTGTGTGTACGATTTATGTTCAGAGTGATTTGGTACTTCGTAATCAGTGCTTTTAAGGATATTTAGGTAAGTTGCATGAGATGCCTTATTTAAACATTTTATACGCCGTTTTCTAAACTTACAAAACTGCAGAGAATGAATGTCGTAATTGGACATTTTAAATATTTGCCGTTCGTCTTATGTTAAAGTTATTCGATCGAGAGCTTAAGCAAGTGGTGTTTCTGAAAACACCGAAGTCGACCAGAAGTAAACGGGACGTTTGCCACCATAGATATAGGAGACATAGATTGCTGACTCATACGTAGCGGAGGCGTGACCTGTACGTAAATTCAAGATGGCGGCGCGAACAGGGCAAAGAGCCTATTAATTCAACAGGGCAATTGATGAATTTCGCAATTTACGTAGTCCCTTTGCCATATTTCCCTACCAATCAACTTTCTTTGGGAACAACTAATTATTTCGAAGGTCTTGGATCCAACTTGCAAACTCTTTGCTGAAATACTGAAGAAAATGTTGCTCGACAAATGTTGCGTGACATGTCACTCTTGGTCAGTTCGAGATATTTGCCGTGGAAAATATTTGCTTTCGTCGACTCCTGCCTCTCAGATGCTTTTTCTTGCCTTGGAATATCTGGTGGTAAGCTTTTCCATGACGATGAGAGAAGATCTTCGCGTGCAGTTCTATCATTCGCTTGATTTATGTGGTGTGATATTGGGATTAACTGATTTTGAGGCCATAACAGTACGTGACTTTTAGGTCAATGAGCTGTTTTCAAAGACTGACGGATTATCAAGCATATGATACCTGAATTATTTGATGTGCCTTACTAAAATATACCTTGAAAACTGGTGTTAGGCCTCTTTGTTTACAACTTTGTATCTGTGAATCATAATACTCTATTCTGATTACTTGTAAAGAAAAGGACATAAATGAAATAGCTACTGTTCATTATTCCTTTGTGCATTTGTAAGACCTTAGCATTCTATACACCTCACGTGTATGCAACACATCATATGGGTGTACTTTGGCTTTACCTAAACTTTACGTCCAGCAAGTTTTATAATAAACCTAGGCTTATACTTTTTATAACACTGTTAGTGTACTTTACTTGCTCACACAGCATTATGCTTGGAGTTATGATAATTATGACTGGAAACAGTCTGTTGTCTACTATTGTTTTGATAGTATTCTGTTTCCTTTTTGTAAGCAATTCTCTGACTTAAAAGACATTTGGAAACATTTGCTAAGTTTAATTGATGCATGTCACTGAAGAAGGTAGACGACCACAGCATACTTGACAACCTTTAATTGTGTGATAGACACTGACTACAGAAACTGCACAATCATCGAACATGAGAGATCAAGCTTTTTTCTTTAGGCTCTTCTTGGCTACATTTTCCTCATGAGTTTTGAATGAAGAATAAAAGTGATTATATAGGTTATACTTCAGTAATACATATTAAATAGCTAGGGTATTATATGCATGATGATCTGTCAGTCTTTGAAAACAGTTCCTTGACCTACAAGTCATGTACTGATAAAATGGTTTCAAAATCAATTTATAGTCACTCCTCATAGATCGAGCAAATAATGTTCCTGCACGCAAAGATCTTCTCCTACCGTCATGGATATGCTTAAAACCAGATATTTCAAGATGAGAAAAGCTTCCGAGAGGTCAAAGCTGACGAAAACGAATATTTTCCACTGCAAATATCTCGAATTGACCAAGTGACCATTTTCATGCAACTTTTCCCGACCGATATTTTCGTCTGTATTCAAGCAGAAATTATGCAAGTTCGACCCAAAACCTTCATAACAATTATTTCTTCTCTAAAAAATTTCATCGAAAGGGTTTCGTAGCAATGGGACGACATAAACTGCGAAAAAACATTCATTGCTCAGTAGGGCGTTATAGTTTTTTGCCCGGTTTGCACTGCCATCTTGGATTTACCTACAGGTCACGTCCACTGACCGCTATAGCGCATGAGTCAGCAATCTATGTCTCTTATATCTATGTTTTCCACCAATCATCGTGCTTGACCCAGTCCTTTGACGTTTCTCATGCCGCTCGTGTTGTCAAAAACGTCGCTAGCTTAAGCTCTCTCAGTAAGTGACAATGATATAAACATAAGACCAAGTTGAGTCTTATGTTTATATCATTTTAAAGGATTATAAAACTGCGTAGTCCTGCCCTTCAAAAAGCAAACTTTTGCCATTTCTT
>JAOBYK010402458.1:0-15551 GCA_025434845.1 Phenganax subtilis
AGTGGGAATTATTGGTTTGCAAAAGCTAGCTTGGATGACTGTGGAGTAAGTATATAAATAGCACTAAGTATTACCAATGGGAGGGAGCTGCGGCTCCCTCGGCTCCCCCTTTGGCTACGTCCCTGAGAGGAACATGCCCTCTCCCAACGTTTTCTCTGAATTTACCAATTTTAGTCTAAAATGTAGAATTTTCTGAGGAGAATACTCTCAAACCCTCCTTAAAAGGACTTTGTCGAAGATACCTTGCCCCCTCCAGGTGAAAAATCGTTCCTACGGCCCCGATAAAAAAATACGTCAGAAAGGGAGACCACTTATTTAGTTTAACTCTTGACTTAATTTACACGTTTTGCTAAATTTTCTATTTTAACTATATTTAACTATATTTGTAGATTTTAGAACCGTTTTTACTCATGTGATTTGTGTATTGCGCACTCGAGTTTTTATGTGCATTTTTGACGCTAACTACTTAGGGGCTGTTTACATGAGCCCCGCGCTGAATCGCGTTAGCCGAGGCGCCCAGCTTCCTATTAATTTCCTATGAAAATACAATTTAGTTTACATGAGCCCGGTTTGCTGAGATCCCGGTTGAGCTAGCCGGTGCTCCCGGTTAGCCAGACTTAATTTTTCCCATGAAAACATGCTAGCCCGGCTGACCGGGCTAAAATAAGAAATTACTATGGTAACCGGCTACGTTCTTTCAACGTGCAGAAGTAAAACGGTGTCTGACAAATCGAAGTCAGGAAATGGAAAAACAAGAGTTAAAAGGCCTTTTCGATGGTCAAGTAACTTTTGTTTTCTGTAGTTTATTCGCAAACCACGCTCGTCTTCTCATTCGAACACAATAACTTCTTGTAGCACACATTAACATGGCCACATATTCTACCACATGTTGATGGTTTAACGTATTGACAGTCAAAAAGCTGTACATTTGAATGAAAAAGATCATAAAAACAAAAATAACTAATGCAAGAGCGTTATAAGTGCAAAATAGTTAGCCTGTTCGTATTTTTTACTTTTCGCGCCAAAACCGTCAGCGAATTTCTCGCGTACATACTGCCATGTAAAGCCGGGCTAAAATAAGCCTGGTTAACCGGGCCAGCCCGGCTCATGTAAACAGCCCCTTAGTTTCTCTGAAGACGGCCCGGTTTCACGGGCCGAAAGCTTGGAATAAGGAAAAGTCATGGAGAAAAAAGCACGAGCGTCTTAACTAATTATCTATTTAAACTTGTTTCAGTAAATACCCTTCGTTCAAAATCATCAAAATGGAACTGACTCGAAAGTCACTAGAAACCAAACCGGACCGCATACTCGCTGACCTCAATTTAACAGTTGACGGTCTGGACTATAATGAGAGATTCAGCGAATATCTCTACGTGTATCACCGTGGCAACCAACTAGAGTTCTGCAGACCTTTACGTTACCAGTGGCAACGCACAGTCACCTTATATTTTGTCTTCATAACTGAATGTTCAGCGAGTGAAAGCGCGTGGGGCATATACTTTATTCAAAACATTATTGAACTGCAACAAAAGGCACTCGAAGTGAACGCCAAGGTAACAATTACCGCTTGCAACAAGCAACAACTTCGGAGTTACACGTCACGGCTTCGGCAATCGAATATCGAGTGGAACGAGGTCTTGTTGACGAATGTAAGATCACGTGCATTGAAAGCCGTGCTGTCAATGGTGCGAAAAGATAGTATCGTGGTGTTGTGTGAGTCGCGGGTGAAAATACCAGCAAAGATTACTGAAGAAGTTCGTAAGGTAGGATAACGCAAATTTGTTCAACTCAGTATTCAACTAGTATTAACAGGCCACCCTCAAACAATAGACAAGGGCTGCATTTCACTGCTGTTATTTATACGTGTATAAACGTTTAAATCCTTCGAAGTCTTGTACTTCTTAGAAACACTTGAACAGCGGAGACGTTATCATCTAAGCTACGTGTACACGCCACCGGTTTCGCAGAGTCACAACATCAAATCTAACCAGTTTTTTTAACCCAGGGTTGACGCTAATCCAGTTTTGAACAACCGGCCCCAGGTAGTTAACCACATTTCGCCCCCCCAAAACTTATTCAACTCAAAATTAATTGAGATCATCAAGCAATTTGCAAGAAGCAATGAACGTAGAAGGGCCTTCTATGGCAGCTTCAAATTAAGACCTCGATTGCTCGATTCGCTAAAAGTAGTTAAACAAAAATATTATAGCCCTGAACATGACCAAAATGAAGGTTATGTAATTGCAAAGTGCTTGAAAACGGGCATTTCCAAAGACCTAGCGCCCAAAAATTCTCAAAATTTTCTCGCTCGGCGCCAACCATGGTGGCGTCTCGTAAGAGTCGGCCTCCCTAATTCTAGCAAGCTTCCTGGCGGTAGGACAAAATGGTGCTGTGTCCCCCCCAAACAAGAAGACGCCCGTACGCCCATGGAGCTATGGTATGTTGGTTGAGTAATACTACCGGCCTGTCGGCCTGCCTGACTTGGCCAATGCTATATTTAATCAAAATAATTTATTAAGACATTTGTGGTTTTTTCACCATGAATGTTATTCAATCTAAGATTTCGACCCATGAGCACGGGCCATCTTCAGGGAAACAAAATACAAAACCCGTCTTCAGGGAAACAAAACTCGCGTACGTTATACCTTGGGCACTTTAGGATTGACGTTTACAACCGCTAACTGCTAACGGAAAACTTTAAATCACATTTGATTGTAATATCAACAGTTTTCTAGAGCAAAGTTACCAAACCGAGCTTCAATTCATTATTCAGGTTCCTGGTGTAACATCGAGCAACTGACATAGTTGACTTTAAATGCGACTAAAATTTTGCCGTTTGCAGTCAGAGGTTCGCCGTAAACGTCAATCTTAAGGTCTCTGTCATATTTGATTTCCTGGATGTTTTTGATGATCGAATTTACAGCATTTTTTTGATGTTGGATACTTTTAATGTGCAGCATTGCTAGGTGAAAATAGTTCAATCAAAATCTATTCTTGTCTTGTCCTACAGCATACGTTCAAAGCTCTGATGGCGTATTCACCAAAACTGTTTCAACTCGACTGTGGATACTTTCCCGAAAATAAGGAAGTAATGGGCAAGTGGTGCCTAGAATGTGGCGGTGTTACTGCAATGTACAAAGAAGACTGGGAGAAAGTTTTATTTTCTGGTAAAAGTTAAATTGTTTATATTTATCAAGGTCAGGGATTGTACATATTTGTAATATTTAAGCGACTTAAAAATATTTGCAAAAATATATCTCCCCATGCAAAAAGTAAATTAAACGAAAAGTGTCTGCATCAAGGTTAGGGATTGTTCATGTTTCTAAAATTTTGACGTTCAATTAGATCAAAGCAAAATATCAGTAATATGTTTTCTTATGCGTAGAAACTTCATCTATATTGATTTACAGATGGTCAAAGTTTCAAGAAATGAAATCAGGATGAAAATTTTTAATGAGCAACTTTTCTTTCTTGCTTCAAAAACTTTCTTGTTAAGCCCCTTTTACACGACAAAATTTTCTTTGACAAATTTCATTTGTGAAATATTTTTTAACCGTGTAAATTAGGACTTTACCACAAATTTAGTTTGACAACAACCGAGCTTTTGAACAAATGTATTTTTCAAATTAAACTTGTTGAAAATTCCTAATTTACATGGTCAAAAATATTTCGCAACTGAAATTTATCAAAGAAAATTTGGTCGTGTAAAAGGGGCTTTAATTTCATACCTGGCAAATTCGACGCCATTTCTCGGTTACTTCAATTTCACCACGAGTTTACATAACTCTCATTTGCAGATCTTTTTCAATTACAAACTTGCAGGACAGAGCTCTAATTACTTTTTATTTACAGAAAATGAAGACCTTATGCAGGAGAAAACAAAACTGCTTGATGGTATTGAAAATATTGGAATTGAAGTAGTCCAAACAAAACTAGAAGGTCTTTACAGACTATAAAAGCAATCCAGTTTTTGACATCAGGTATGTGTACGCCTGCATTGTACGTCAGTAAAAAGCAAGTGCCCTGGTAAAAAGGCAGTCAATTAGCCTTTCTCACGCTAGGCGACCAGGTCTTAAATCCATCAGTTTTGAGTGGTAAAATAATTGAATTCGGCAAGTTCGGTTTTTTTTGAAAAGAAACTAAAACCGAATTTCTCTTTTGTTAGCAAGCCTGAGACTGTCGCTAACTCTGTGTGACATTTCAGCAGAATATTTTAAAACTTCGAAGAGAAAATACGAGATGAAAAAATGTAAAATTTCGGCGCTAGTTTACGTAGAAAAATTTTGTTATTTAATCCAAATTCTCATCAAGTATAAAGGCAGCAAGTATCAAAAAATTGTTAACAAGCATATAATTCTAGACTTTTTCTTTTAATAAAAAATGACAGTCAAAAACAATGATTTTGCCTCTCAAAAATGGCGGAGTCAAGGCCTGGTCGCACAGCGGGAGAAAAGCTAATAAAAACAGATGGTCTGAAAAGTTAGCAAAGTTTAAAGGAACCAGGAATATAGCTGTGAAAAATGTCAGTCCAGTCATAGCAAGAGTAAATTTTGATCTAGTCCCGCGGCTGCATTTCAATATCGCATTTTTCCCCCACGTAAAAGTTTAAATTTGACAAAAATTATACTGTTATCGAAAAAAGTTGAAGGAAACACGAAAATTGCAAAAAGTCCGCGCGATTTTTGCCGTTTTTTTCTGCGTTTTTGAAAGTTTGAGATACACTTAAATGTTTAAACCTCCAAAATAGTAAAGTTTTGTGTTAAATACACTTATTTTCAAAGTTTCACAAAAATTGAGCCATTAGCCAAAGAAAAAATAGTGTGTTTATATGGTGTAAAAACATATAGCCAAGAAAAAAATATGTTGTCGTTTCCGGGGGAGATGAGAAAATGTTAGTGATCCGGCTGGCTTCATTCAATTATAGGCGCTTTCTTATGGAGTTAGCATTCCAGATTATATACAGTTCACTGGCTTCATCAACAGACTGTAATTAAAAAGATGGTGGCATGTCGATTCTACTACCATGATCCTTTGCCGGAAATAATTTTATATGTTATAAAAATACCAGAAGCCACATCGCCATGAATCAGCAACCAGAAAACTAATCACTGGTAGTTTGATGCTTTTCAAGCCAAATTCCTCAATCGTCTCTTTAAACGATGTAGAACAACAAAGGATTCTGGTAAGATCAACAAGCCGCCATCTTTTTTGTTATGGTGGTTTGTAACTGCTGTTCTCATGGCTGTTCTTCACAAAAATCCCATTAAATTAAATTAATTATCGCTATTGGAAGACACTATCAAAATTAAAAGAAATGAAACTAAGACAAAACACTATGAAATGCTCAGAAATAAGGTCAGTGTTAACAACATTTCGTAAAATATATTCAAAATTTACAATTCCAAGGCTAAACAAATGAAACTAGAATAGATTATCTCCGTCTTCGTTTATGAGATCTTTTCTTCGATTTCACATTTTTCTGCGCAGCAGACAGAACTAAATGTCGCTTTACCGCAGACTGTTCTTCCACTAACTCTGCAAGCTGGCCTTGTTCGGCAAGCATGCGCAGAAACGTACAAATAAACGGATCGAAGTCGTGAGTTCTGCGGCAATGGTCGATCTGAAACAAACAAGTTTTGCTTAGTACATTATTTGAACAGTGAAGGCTGAAGGAATTCGATTTTATCTGCCTAAGTTTTTATGTATGATTTTCAGACATCGCAAGTTGTCGCTCATTGATGAATAAAATTTTTCGCCTGTTCAGCAAACGTTTTTCATGGATCGGAGAATATCAACGATAAACTACGACATATGAAAACCATGCCTTAAAAGTAAAAACTTAAAAACTTATTAATGATATGAAATACAAAATACTAATAAAGTTATCATCGAACAGCCAACGAAAAATACCTCATATTTTCGTCTTTTGTCCGTCTCCTCAGAAACAACAGTCTGAAATTTATTGATTTCCTGATTAATCGTGTCCAGAACTGTGTATAACTCCTAAAAACAACGACAAATCCTTAAGTACAATACTTGGGTACATTTGGATACATTAAAGTACAACTGAGTACACTGATGCACATTTAAGTAAACCACTGAAATGCATTTGGTAAAATAAGTACATTAGGGCGCACCAAGCACATTAGGGAAATCTGAAGTACACTAAGTTGCATTAAGGTACATTTGGGAGAAATGAAGAACACATAAGGTACATTTAGGTACACTTGGGTACACTTGAGTATATTCAGGTACAATGAAGTACCTTTGGATACACTGAGGTATATGTAGGTGTACAGAGATACAAACCTGGGCATCTGGTGGATCATTTTTTTTCATCAGTTTCATGGCCATGTCCACAGCCTCAGTAGAACTCTTCAAGGGAGAGACCTGTGTTGAGCGTAAGACTGAGAAGGAACCAGAATCTAACAAAATACCCCAGATAAACGAATCAACACACGGAAAATAAACTCTTAGTGAGGTAATGACAACTTTTTGTAGTTTTGGTTTACCTTCAGCAAACAATGCTCCTTTCTGCTCATTCAAAGACGAATCGTTGGTTGTACCATCACCAGTCTTTTGGTCATCTTTCATTACACTGGACTGCCTACATTCGGCCTTAGAACATGCAGCTTCTTCAGTAATACCTCTACTCGTGTCTTGTACCACTGAGCTACTCGAAGAAGCATGAACATCAATTTCAACCTCTTTATCTTCGCCACTTTTTCCCACCGGTTCATTTGTCTCATCAATGTTACGACCCTCGGAAGTATCGCACCTCGGGTTTTTGTCCCCAGAATTAATACCCTTCAACTTATCGGACTTTTCGATGTCCATACTTTCGTCAAAAGCCGGCTTTCCGTTCCCGGAATTTTGAACGTCGGGCGTATCAGTACCCGAAGGGAGTTCACTAGTGGTGATCGTACCGGATACTTCTACGCCCGGAACTTTTCCCATATTTGGAGTTTTATCTTTCGGCTCTTCTTCGCTTCCAGATTTTTGTACCCTCGGTTCTTTTTCCACATCGGGTTTTCGATCCTCGGGTATTTTTTCACAAAGAGTTGTCTTGGCCAGCATTGAAACGGAATCTTTCACCAAATTCCCAGTGATTTCCGTCTCAACTTTGATATCCAAAGGAAAGTATACCGTCCTAAGTTTTTTGTTTTGTTTTCGGTTAGCTGTTCTTCCTGAAGGAATTTTCAGTTTATGTTTTGCTTTTTTTATTGAGTGTTCATGTGTGGCCTCTGGTTCTCCTTCTGAAGCCGTATCTGTGCTTGAATCACCATGCCCGACCTTGAACACAAAATAACAACATCAACAAACAGAACGACACGGTCAATATCTGGCAACGCCACCAAACATGTTGTCCCGAAATGAAAAAACCGCAACGTACCAGCAATCGTTTCTGATCAGAACTTGTCGGATATGGAATGGACTAGCCGATGAATTAAACTTAGATACGGACAGCCTTAATTACATTAATTCTGTCCTACTCAAATATTATTATAAGGCTTTAGCAGTAAATTACGACTCTGAAAATCCTCGGACGTTTAAAACTATATGCCTAAAGTGTAAATCGGTCGGCAGCCTTGCGCGTCCAATATCGTGTTGCTATTAGAAAACGTTTTATATATGTTGTTTGTTATTGAAATGTATTGTGTTTGTTTGTTTATTTTAAATGTAGCGTGTTTGTTAGTGTGTAATGTTGTAGCGACTGGTATTGTTAAAGTGACTGTACAATGGTTCCGCAGTAACTGGCATCTACAGCTACTGCGGTTAACCTGCCAAATTATTTTTAAATGCATATTGTTATTGTCGTATTTGGCAAAGTTATTAAATAAATAAATAAAAAAACCCAATTATTTTACCGTAATGCTTTAAAGTTAAAAACTTCAAAAACAACAAAAATTTAAAAGAAAGCCAGAAAATTAAAAATTTAAAGCAAACGATATGAAACGATGGAAAACCATAAAAGAAAATTATAAAGAAACTTAAAAAATTAAAAATTTAAAACTTCTATATCTGTACCTTTTCCAGTGTATCGAAAACAAGTTTCCTGTAAAGAAAAAAAACCGTATATTGATGACGATCAAATCAGTGAAATTTGACAAAATAAGGAAAAACTTTGTTGTCTGCTCAGCACTGGAAGTAAAAAGTCTTTTTTAACCTTAGGCCCTGTTTACATGAGACCGGAACAGAGTCAGACCGGGACAATTTCGTATCGGCCATAATATTACTTATAAAACACGTTTGCATGAGACCGAGACAAATTACTGGTCAGACCGGTCTAAAGTCATTCTGCCTGCTGGAACGAGCTGACTATTTCCAGACGGGCATGAATCCAGAGCGGTATCAATGTAAACGCAAAAATATTTCATGCTGGTCTTAGTTTGCAAGAACACATGCGCACTTTGCCACATTACAGTGACAAAATGGCTTTTTACACTTCTACGGTTGTGTTGAGGTTATTTCGGCAGCTTATAGTTTCGTTTCAGTCTCATGTAAACATGATCGTAATATCAATTTTCATACCGGTCTGACTTCGTTCCAGTCTCATGTAAACAGGGCCTTAGTGTCATTACAGGAAGCTAACGTTTCGTCTTTTGAAATGAAACGAAAATTAAAGGCCAGTTCACACGGGCGATTTTCGATGCAATTTTTCTCCTGTTGAACGATGTGATAGAGTGGATAATTGGCGAGTATACTTGGTCCAACAATTTTGCTAATGCACTCGCCAGTCAACCTACTCGATCACATACATTAAAAGAAGAAAAATCGCAGCACAAATCGCTCGTGTGAAATGTGCTTAATGTATATCCAAAATATCATGCGAACCAGAAACTATCAGTTTTTTCATTCTAACATGTTGAGAAATTGATCCGACGCGCACCTTTTTTCTATAAGCGTTGTCAACTTAGTTTCACATGCAGATCTCTTGTCTTCAACAATGGCGATCAAATTATAACGAATGTCGTGGTATGGTTCGCTAAAAGTGGTAGATTTAAAATTAAGTCAAGAATCATCAACCCAAAAGAGTAATATTCGATAACCAGTGAGGAGAAACCATGCCTAATAAGATATACGATTGACTTCTCGGTCATTGTCTTCTTGCTAAAGAAATCTTGCGCGTGGTGAAGACATGATCATTATACCATCAGGCCTTAAAATATTGGTCGGTCACGGACATTGTCCGACCCATTTGTTAAATTGTCTGACGTAAAGAGAAAAGCACCGGACATTCTGTCCGACCGAAGCAAAATTGAGAATTTCTGTTAGTTCGACCCAAATGCATTGATGTCCGACGAAACTTTAACTCTGTCTGACGTATATATCGCGTTTAAAGCAATTAATTTGAGTCATCAAGTCGTGTCATAGTTTCCTCGATAGTTTCGGTGATATAAACGCGAATTTAAGTCGCGATCAAAAACTAATGTATCAAATACATAACTGCCTAACATTTACCGTCAGTACGATTTTAAAATAGTTGATTTTCGCGGCAAAAAACATAAGGCCATCGGACATAATTTTTAGAATGTCCGACCCATTCTGAAACACACCGGACATTTTGACAGACGGCCTGCGGGCTGATATTTTAAGGCCTGTACCATAATCATTGTTCTATCTCTTTGTTAATGCTTATGCAAAATTATGGAGGGTGAAAACGTAGCCATTAGAAATATGGTTTGGAGACTTGACCAAGGCCTCAGTTCTATCTCTTTGTTCATTTTTATTCAAAACGTTGCTTTGCTGTTATCCAACTGTAAGTCTACCAAGTGTACAGACTATCTCCAGTGACTGCAATTCAACGTATTACTCACATCTATATTCCTGGTCCTACGAAAATTTCCTGATTTCTAGACTATTCCCTCGTATAGACGGGAGTAAAAATTTTTCAAGAAGAGATTCATAGTTGTCATGTTTTACCCAGAGGCTATGCCCAAGCGTTCCGTAATAACTCTGCGAAATTTTTCAGTCCAATCCTCTTTTTCATTCAATGGTCCTGAAATAAAATATATAATAAATGAATACTTGCATTTTGTGAAACACGAGTGCTATAGTTTCAATGATATGTACAGGTGTTAAAAACCCACGCTATTTACAACAGCAAGATATTGGACGCAGCCCAAGCGGTGGAAGTGCAAAAGGGACCTGAAGACCATGTGAGGCTCTCCCCCGTTTACCTTAAGCCACCCAGTCAACTTTCCCTGTGGGAGGAAATCGGCCCCTACTTATAAAAGGCAGCCACCTCATACCGTGGTCAATTGGATAGGGTTTTAATCCGTCCAATTCAAACAACCTGCCATTGATTGGAAGATAACTGACGAAATGAAAAGTCTCTCCAGCTTTCGCTGTTGATAATGAATTCCCTGGTTTACTATCAGGGAGAATGCGATGAATTGGCCTGAAAAATAAGAAAAGTTTTAATCAATTCAGACCCAAGAGTTGTACCCAAAGATTGACACAAAATCGTTAGGTTCTTCACAGAAGAATATAGCAAAATGATCACTACATTGCCAATACGGATTTGGTTTAACAAGAGAAATTATCTGATAGTGTTGTTAACCAAATAGGCAAAAGTTTCACCTTGACAAGCGAAATGATCTGATGTCAGACAGAATAACATAAAGTTGTGTGTGGCGGAGTGGACTATGTAGTAATGGAGCATTATATTTGATAAAATACTCGCAATTCGTATTTATCAGGTTGCCATTCAGGACAGT
This sequence comes from Phenganax subtilis, assembly GCA_025434845.1. NCBI lineage: Eukaryota > Metazoa > Cnidaria > Anthozoa > Malacalcyonacea > Clavulariidae > Phenganax > Phenganax subtilis. Next base: position 10,722 of record JAOBYK010402458.1, read on the forward strand.
GAATTGCAAGACTCAAAAGAACGCAAGGTTTCTAATTACAGCTTTTTCTTACGGCAAGTGTCGCTGCCGGTGAAATACCGCGCTATACGATTGGCTTAGAAGCATTCTTAGCGGTTCTTATCTTCCTTGTAATGGACAAGCGGTCCATTGCGAAAAGAGACCAAAAAATCTCTTAAATCAAAACGCCTAAAGTTACCGTAAAATGTTGAAAATTACAGCTCTTTATTACTAAGATTTGTAAATTGTTTTAAATGGAAAGGATGCAGTATGTTGGTAATTTTTCTTTTCTTCGACCAATTGTGCACCACCCTATACTAACATGAAGTTCAACAATTTTCTAATTTTTTTAAAAATAAATGCCACCTAATGCCATGCAACAAACTTGCTTTATTGCATAAGATATGATTTGAAAGTTTTCGAAGATGTGTGGGAGTGTTCTTGAATTCTGATATATTCCTAAAAAACGGGCCTCGAACAACCATTCCGGTGGCCGGTTGTTCGTACGCCGTTTAGCTTAAACGGTGGATAAGTCAGAATTCAAAAACACTCCCATACATCTTTTAAGATTTTCAAATCAAATCTTATAAAATAATATTATGGGTAATTACATAATTATTGTATTCAGCTCAAAACTTTCAATTTCATTGTTCAAGGAATACATAAATATTATTTCTATTTTGAACTTATCCGCCGTTTAAGCTAAACGGTGCACGAACAACCAGCCCCCGTCTTGGAAGTCGCATTTCCGTCGTAACTAATTCGTCTCATTTAATAGAAAACGGCTTCCCACTAAATACGCGAAAATGGAATGCAATCCTTAGTAATCAATACTTTTTTTGAAAGTTTCATAAATTTGTATACTCAAACCATTAGTTTCATAGCGAGGAACACCAACCTTGCATATTTATTATGCGCCCTAGCAATCTCTGGAATGTTTCCAATAGCATATCCTTTAGTCTAAACAAATAAAGAAAGCATTTTCATGGCAGCCAATAAAATTATAGCTTGAATTTAGATTAATCTTTTATTTCACCTCTGGATCAAATCCTTTTGTATATTCTTTGAGTTTGCTCAAAGTTTCCCCAGGATGTAGTTCATCACAGTTTAATAAAACACTGAGTAGAGCATGAGTTGCACATGAATTAGGGATTATCTAAACACGAAGGTATGACAAAAGTGAGAAAGCCATCCCATAATATATTAGACCATGATTAGTGAAATTTAGCTAAATGTTTTATGTAAGATTGTCACCACAACAAAATCACGCTTTTATCACACCTCTTTCATTTGGACACATAGACAGATTTTCTGGGGCGATGGAAGGGGTGCCACTTTTCACCCCCCCAAAGCAAATTCTTCACCCCTCCAAAAATTATTTTAACCCCCCCCCCAGTTTTCAGCATAACATATTAAAAGTCCAGTCGAACTGCAGAGTTTGCTTTACAAGGTTTAAATAAAAAAACAAAGAACAAGAACATTAGAGATTTTCGGACATCTCTGTCATGCAGATATACTTCTAAAGTGATACCATTCTAATAAAAACAACTCTCCAATGCAGTGAACTACATATATAGAAGGCCAACTTCAGCCAATTGCATAATCAACTTTAAGTGAAGCCAAAGATGGCAGAGATTGAAGGCATTCTTTTGTGATAGTTCAGTCCCCATATTGGTGCTGTCCCATTAAAAAGTTGACGGCACAGGTAAGAGAAGTGAAACTGACACGCACGAATGTGTTCAGTGTCCATCATGTTTGGCTTCACTTTCTGTGCAGGAGTCTGCCTTTCATGCATACAGTTCAGAGCTGTAATATGGACACTTCTCTAATGCGGAAATTTCTAATGTGGAAAACTCTCTCGTATAGACACCACAGTCTCTAGTAAGTAATATTAAGTGAACATACAGTGGGGTGGACAAAAAGAGCGGCCTGTATTAGCCCCTATCAAGAAACAGTTTTCTTTTTTCTTACAATATTCATGAAATTCAAGACCAATTCACAAACAGCCATGGTACTAACCAGATATTTCAAATCACTCTCCATCTGTTTAGTATAATGACTGTGGTTCAACTGTTGTAAAATTTTCAAAATGGTATAGACAAAAAACCATTTATTAATGGGGAGGGGGCACTTTTTTTCTCCACCGACTGTAAATTACAAAAAAACTTATGGTGAAAAAAGATCTCTCTATACTTGCCTGTTGAGCAAAGAACATGTTATTCACAACATCGTCACTTTCTACAAATGCCTCGTCAAGTGGCGCGATTTTCCTTCGAGAACGACGTTCTTCATTCCATTTGAACAAAAACACAAATCCATAAACATGCCTAAAATAATTTCAACCATAGACACCACATTTATGCACCTAAAGCAATGAGTCCTGATGGCTCTAAGCAAATGAATGATTCCAGCTAAATATTGACAAAATTTTGATATGGACAAGAAGTACAAAATCCATCATGACAACTTTAAAGCTAGAGCATCCTAACACAAGTAAACTTGCAAAATTTGGTTGCAAGATGACGTAAAATGTAGAAAATAGAGCCCTGCTCAGTTAGCAAATTAGGTATACTTTTGTATTGCATGCAAAAGTTTTAACCACTTTTGGCTCCAAAGTGGCTATTTTGTTGGCATGCAATACCTAAATATACATATTGTAACTTACGAACTTTGCAGAGCTATATTTTCTGGATTTTACAAGATTTTGTAACCAAACTTTGCCATTTTACTAGCTTATGGAGTCCATTCTTTTTATCTGCATTAAAATTTAGTCAATATGGTAGATTAATTATCCATTACAACATACGACGTACCCTTTTATAGGTTTTGACAAGTCATAAATTTCTTCAACTTGAACATCACGTATACCTGGGCATGAAATCAAGAGTTCATGGTCATAAAATACATTGCAACCAGAAAGATTGCTGAGCTTGGGAAATTCATTCAGTGGTATGTGTTTCAATTGGCCTTACTTCGATATTTATGCTGTCACTCGGAAATGACTGTACATGCAGGAACCGTGCAGAGTATTTCCATAAAATACACAACAATAATAACTCCGAAGAAAGAGAGCATATTTATTCGACATTCTTACTTTACTTAGTCATCACAATATGACTATATAAACTTCTTTATTTGGAGTTACTATTGTTTTGCAAGTGACTGAACATTTAAAAGGCTTTCTCGAAAGACCAGCAGCCAAGCTGATTTAATATGGCCTTTCACAAAACATCTAAGTTGCTTTATGAATTGAAAAAATGGGAAGAGGACATATTATGGACATTTAAAATGTCGCATAAATCGTCCTAGTAAACCTAGATTATTCCCTTAAGGCAAAAAATCAGTAAATCAATGAAAGTCTACTTGATGAACCTCGCGATAACCAGCACTCAAAAAAGACAGTAATATATTTCTACATGAACACAAAATGAAGATTTTCAACAACAGTTATTTTCCTCACCAAATTCTTCGATTAGAAGTAGAAACACACCTACGAGAACACAAAAAGAATCAAATTATAGTAAGACAGAAAAAACCCATCAAATGACAAAAACCGCGAGGCAAATTACGCCAAATTCTTACCCGGATCGCTTTCTAATTCTAACCATCCTTTGGCCGCCATTTTGGACTTTTGAATTTGCAAGTAATTTCAGACAGTACATGACAAGTTCCGGTCGTTTCGTGCATTTTCGGCGGGGGGGAGCTAAAAAAGAATTGTGGAGATATTTCAAATCTAATGTTTTTTCAGGGCTCGAAAACGACCCTAAAATTTATTATATTTTTCTTTATTAAATTTCCATTGAAAAATGAAAAAGGGCGTCTATTTCTACAAAAGAATTGTGCTGGAATTCGAAATTTTGTTGGAACTCTCCAGGTTTCAGGAGATTCGCCAACCCCCCAGATTAAGCTCAATGAGTGAAAATTGAACTGATTTGACTTTGACGCAAGATGGTGGGCAGCCCAAAATTGCGAAAAGCGAGCTAACTTTTGCAGTAAAAATGTTTTAGTTTTGCCAATGTTCGGCTTAGTTTCACACTTTCTTTCCCAATTGTGGGAAGGAAAACCGGCAGAAGAAGTGGAAAGTTTTGAAACGGAACAAAGGAGCGAAGCAAATTTAGCAGAGACTCGAAAAAAGTTTGACAATTTCGAAGCACATGGCGCGAATTTTGAAAGTGAGGAATTGAAAAAAGTGTTTTCTGGAAAAGTGACTAAACTTTATGACGATTCAGGTGTAGTGGATGACGAAGTTTATTTCACTTTTGATAAAGTTGTTGGAGGGCTTCGACCGAAGTTAAATACTGAGGTTGTGATAATGAAATTAAAACTTCCTTTTAGAAGAATAAATGTGTGCACTGCAGTGTATTAATTTATTGCAGAATGTTTATTTGAATAAATTTTGTTTCTGTAGGTTCATATTGAAGCAAGTAGGGTTTCAATTCGAGATGGATGGAGGGCAGACAGAGTTGACGTCATCACGACAGACTGGAGCGAACTTGGAGTTGAAGGCACTGAAGAAGTCCTAATTGGGGATATAACAGATATTATGGAGAAGCAAATTGTTGTTAATTATGATGTTTATTGTCCAGTGACTTCTCTTGCTATTGGTTACGTCCCGTGCAAAGGAGATTGGGTTAGTGTGGTTTAATATCAAGTAGTAATTTTCGGCTTTCAAAAAGACTACATTCCGTTAAAGAAACAGCAATAATATGTTGTAATTGGGCTTTCAAACAGATTACAGTCAGTTACCTGGAAAAGAATACCGTAGAATCCCGGTTATAAGCCCTGGGCTTATACAACTTCGTAAGGGGTTTTGAGTGGGCTTATAACCGGGGG